>WURT03000029.1:398106-411718 GCA_009936505.3 Holothuria glaberrima
TTTACTTTTCGGTAGAGCTTAGTGTCATCAGCAAACTTACTTATACTAGATGTGAGAGAGCTATCAATATCATTGATAGCTCTCAAATACAAGAGATTCATCTTTGTGCGGGTGTGTGTGCGTGTGTGTGTGAGTATGACAGTAGTCTTCACAGTTTTCACGAGATTTATCACTAAATATATTCCCACTGTGAAAAATGATCAGTAACCGTTTTCCAGTTGAAACTTAAAGTTATGAATGGTCAGAGGGGTGCATGTAATTCTCTCGTGGGACAGAAATGACGGTTCATTTTTCCTCGAAATAAGAAATGCTGGTGCAATTTGGCAGTTTTGCAAATTTCAGGAGCTAGATGCGATGATTAAAACACCATTTCTATACTTATTCATCATCTTCAAAAGCCCTTATGCAGACTTCGCCGTTTCGCGGTCGGTCTTGTTTGGAATTAAGCCAGAAGTTTGACGCAAAGCCGCGTTTTTACGAACGCCCTCACTTTTTTCCAATTCGCCGGTCTGTCTGCCGGTGATCCACACAATATGCACATTCCTGTCTGTCAACGCCTTCGTTAACTACTCAGTCGATCGTCACGAACAAAAAGTGTAGTACGTTTTAACATAGCCTCTACATAGAAAGGCCGCATATAACGGTGCCCAAGTGTAGTACGTGCGTTTGTTTACATTCATTGTTTTGATGATACGATCAACATCGGTTACAACTTACATATCCATATGCAACAACGCGTGACAAACTTGGCTGTGGATGTAGCACGGGAGAAGTGCCGTGGATTTTGTTGAGGTAAGATTTTACCAATGTTCATGTTTATATCCTAGAGCCGATGAAAAGAAGATTTGGATACGATTATCAAAGTGTAGTGTAAGTCTTAAAATTCGTGTCTTTACTGTGCGAAATTGTTCTGTAAGTATCTAACTTGGGCCTATGCTCATCGCTCGCAGTATACCATTACCACTAGGCCTATTACCCACTAGCCTACTGTATCAGTGTATGTGGCAATACTAATATAAATAGGGCCTAATACTTAATAGCGTGAAACATATTATTAAAAGTGTGTTCACTCTTACTAACATTTGCAAGGTTATTTTAATGCTGTATGAAAGACTTGGTCTTTGTGCTGAATATGGAAGAGAATCGATGTACAATTTGATAAATTCTGAAAAAATACAATAAAAAATGTGTTTCACGCTATTGGTACACATAGGCCTACTATACGCTAGTGCATTACTACCAGTGCACCACTAGCCTACCAGCCTAACGTACGTCGCCGCCCGTTGCAGTACGTAATTACTAACGAGTACTTTAGGCTAACTTACACTCGTTAGTAGGCCTAGCCTAGGCCTACTGTAAGCTAGGTTCTAATACTAATAGTATTGGCCTAGGCCAGTATTACTAACGTTTGAAAATCGCCTAGAGCCTAGAGCCTACTTCCAACTTCAGCCTGGCCTATCAGCAGTTAGGCGTCGTAGGCCTAGCGCTTGCCAAGTTGAGTTAATATCATACTGCAAGGCCTAAGTTAGTAATTCCCCAAGGCTGGCATTACTGTCCATCTTAATAATAGGCCTACAAAGTAACGTTAGGATCTAGCCTTAGTCCTCCGTAAATACTAAAATCTAGGGTCATGTTGGGTATTCTCAGACGATGGGTGTTTTCGGACAGTCGGCTATAATCTAGTCAATGAATAACACCTAGGCCTAGTGTGAATGTTTTACTAACCAGGCAGACATATCAAAGATATGTGTACGGCCTACGCACAGTTTCGTTTCTAACACAAGAAGCCTTCTAGTTGTTGAGAAAATGGAACCTACATGTAATTGCAGCAATAATTCTCTGTTTGACTATTCCTTGGCACATTTCCAAGTGTGCAAAATCTTGAAAACTTTTATGGCAGGCTGTAAAATTTTGTAGAAAAATTCAAGTTCAGAGACAGTTAGACCTAAAGTAACTTTGATTGCGACGGGGTTCGTGAAAACGTTACTATGCACCAGACTGTGCTATATTTACTTTCATGAAACAGTGCCATCCAGTAGTGCTGTCTGAGTTGGGTGTTTTCTGACAGTACTTACGCACACCTTTGTAGGCTATACATGTCCACACTAATATAACTCACCGGAGCCCATGGGCAGTAACTGCCGATGGGGTCATAAAAACTGGGGCAGACAGGCGTTTCTGGCTTATGTAGAGCCCCCTTCTCTTTTCCGTAGAATAGGATCAATTTTACTTTTGAATCTGTTGACTGTTGTAGCAGTAAAAGCTTCCTGTGGCAGATTATTCCATTCAGTAATATAAATGCATTGACTAAAGCAATACTTCCAATGTCTAGTCAACAATGATGTTTCTCAAATTTTAGCTCATGACCTCTGGTACTACTAACTTCTGACAGATTGAAAAAGACAGACTGATCGACATTTTCTAGTCCCTTAACAATTTAAAAAACTTCAATCAAGTCAGCTCTACTGTAAGTCTATGCATTTCTAGTGAAATTAGACCAGTTCCCTCAAGCCTATCATCGTAACTAACAGTAGATAGTTCTGAAATCATCCTAGTGGCATGACGTTGTACTTTCTCAATATTATCAATATCCTGAAGAAAATATGGGCCCCATACTTGACAACAGTAATGTACAGCATGCGCATGCCTATGTACATGTGTGTAGTGGAAAAGAATGATAAGACCAAATGATTATTAGAAAAACTTAACAAAGTTTTTGGGATTAAATTTTGTGTTAAGTTATTGAAAAAAAAATTATATTTTCCAGTTCTCTATTACAGTATTTGAATTTTTTTTGTGTGTGTTTAGTCCTAACAATATTTAAAATAGTAAAGCGTCCAAGAATACCTGACTGTGTCAGACAATACCCAACATGCACTAGGCTAACATTTTCAAAGTGCTATGCTACTGTACATCTGTATACCTGTGCATAGATACAGTACGTATCAGGATCACATTAGTATAGTTGTGTCTGTAGATATATCACGTAAGCATCGGTATTGAATGATATAACGAAATAACTGTGGACTGTCCAAGAATGTGTACGGTCACTGATTGTTTTTGAGAGCTCACAGTCAATGTTCAGTGTAATGTTATTACAGTTACACAGTCCTCCATTAGAACTACTAACTTCATGCTAATACTGGGGGGACTGGCTCTCTGTATGATGGTCAGAAGTGACTTTCATCTCATGAATAGCAAAATTAGGACCTAAAAATGTACAGTAATCTAAGTTACAACTGCAGAATACAATTTGCCTCTCCAATACATAGAGTGAGACTCCAGAGTTGCAGTCGCAGTCACACGATTCACATTGAGTCATTCTCAAAATAACACAATATTCATGTTCTACCACTGCGACTGTGACTGCCCCTCCACTCCAGATGGGAAGCTTCATGTTCCACCACTACAACTGTGCCTCCACTCGAGTTTATGGTCAACCGCTGCAACTACAGTATGACGGTGCCTCCACTCGAGATGGGAAGATTATGGTCAACCACTGCAACTACAGTATGACTGTGCCTCCACTCCAGATTGGATAAACATATTCAAATGGGCATTACATTAAAAAAGTACAAAATAAAAGAAATGTGAAACAAGCTAAATGATAAAACGTTAAGAGTATGCAGTACGCAAAAGATGAGTCTGGAAGTTTACTCTTAAAAGAATTAAAGTTTGTAGTTTTGTCTAATATTAAATGGCAAGGAATTCCATACTGTAAGTAAGGACAGTTATCATGAAGCTCGGAACGCTCTCTCTGCATGGTCTTAATGTTAAGATGGACCTTTTTTAACTTGCCCCCATTTTTACCAGTTTCACTCAGTCCTCATATCGCAGTTTTTCTTGCCGGATTACATATACTGTACTGTATTTTATTTGTTGTTTACAACTGGGTTTTCTGTGCTCTTTTTAGTGTATACATGTTTTTCCTACTTCTATTTCATTGTTGTTCAGTTGCATTATTTTGCCACATGATGAAGGGTCTATACCTGAAACGTCGTAGAATTTTCTGCCATTTTTTAAGCACTTACCACCACCTTTATTAACCTACACATTTCTATACTGTAGTGTTCCACAGCATTGCAACCTACAGTATACACGTATATAGCCTACTGTAGATACTACACACCATGCATAAAGGCACATGTATACTTATAACCTGAGACCTGCATACACTGTACCTTGGAAATAAGATTTCAATTTTTGAAGGCTCCCTTTTTGGAAGTACTGTGCAGTATATATATTTCAAAGTATAACATTTTAATTAACATAGTAATCTTTCCTCCTCTTTTTCCATAGTGAATGATTTCAAAGTAGTGCTCTGCTAGAGGGTTTCTCCCTTTGGATGAACTATGCTGAAATCTGTACTCTCTGAACACCTACAATTCAGTCAATTCAATTTTGAAAAAGGAAGATCAACTGAGACAACTTGTTTCAGCATTAATAAAAAGGATATCATTCTACTCAAGTTGACTCAAGCTGGGGTGCCACTAGTGATAGTCAGGTCAAACTTTTGAAAACAAGTTAAACATTCCCATCAATAGCTCATCACCATTGCAGGTAGTTTACACGATGAGCTGAACATGAATACCAAGATGGAGACGTCTACTATCATTAACTTGACAGCCTCACTGGTGACAGAAATGCCAAGTTTTGTCTCATCTGAAAGCTTGCCCACTGGGACATCTCAGAAACCCCTTCTTTCCACTGGTATTCCTGTATGTAACGTAACAAATGCTTCCAAGTCGGTCACCAATGTGCTGCAATATGACTGCTTTTGCAATTTCTCTCTATTGACATGTGCAAGGTAAAGTAGTAATGAATTTTCGTTCAAGTATTTTCTGCATTTTGATGACCAAATTCTAGAGATGTAGACAAGTTTTCTCTTGTTTTCAGGTAGGGAACATTTGGAAGGAGGGCTGTTACATGACTATAAAAGCATTTTGGAATTTTCCCATAGGCTCAGGGACTCTTCCAGTTTGAGGGGGTAGAAAATTTTTTGCCTGAATTCCATTGCAGTTCAGGTGCAGAAAATAGACCACCAAATCATTACTTGCACGCGAAGGGCGAAAAAATTTTTGCCCATTATTCGGACATTTGATCAAAAATTCGGGAACTCAGTAAAAAATTTGCGCAATCTTTTCACTTTTGCTTCATCTCTGCCAGAATTTCACCTGTTCTGTGCCCGAATTTTTGTCATTTCCTACCCTAATTTTCGACCTCAGAAATTGGTGGGGGGGTGCAGTCTGCCCCCACGGCTCATACACATATGAATATCCCCATACATATGAACATTTAGTGACTATACTTTAATTTAAACTGAAATAAAACAACCCATCCAATTGGTCAGTGGATGATTACTTGTACAGATCACTCCATAGCAAGCAGCTTATCACACAGTAATATGCTGTGTATGGCCTTGAGCAAATTAAAATCAGTACAGGCTGTTTTACTTTTGTCCAGAAGAGGGTGCAGTGAACAGGTGTCTTTGGTTTTTAAGTTGGGAGAATTGGCTAGTTCCATAAACAAGGGAGAATTGTTACTGTCTGTGGTAAGATTTCATTCACTTAAAGTGTGCTTCATTGAAGAGGTGAAACAATGTTTACAGGAAGCCAGAATTCTCTATAGTGCAGTATGTGTTTGGACAAGGCACTTCGTCTAATGAAAAATAATGACAGAACATGTCACCCCCAAACTTTAACTTGAATCTTCACTTAAATCTTTCAATTTTTTTTTTTTTTTTTTTTCTGTTAGAAGTCTCAATTTCATTTAAGGTTGTACTGACATAAATGGTGCACTTCTGTATATTTGTACAGCTAGCCATATTAATTTCAAATGCAGGGTGGTTGAAAAACTGTAAAGTATAGGGGTACTGCTTTCATGAATTTATTGAAAAAACAATACTGTTATCAAAGTCAGTGACCAAAGTATCCCACATAATACCACAGATTCACTTTATTTGGGACAAGATAGAATTATGAGAGAATACTATACTGTGGATTAGACACAGGGAAGAGATTTGTAAGGAAACAGAAAAAAGATGTGTCGTAAATGCTCAAAAATAGAAAGTACAATGATGTAGGCAACCGATGAACAAAAATAAACATACTGTACTTGCACAGAAAATTGGTGAGATATTTATCTTAGAGGACATTTCCAAAACAAAATGTATTGTTTCACAGTTGAACGGAACTGTACAGCCTGAACTTAAGTACTAATTTGGTACAAAGAAGTATGCTAAATTTGGGTGACTGCAACCCTTTTAATGTAATGAAGTTTTATTGCAATGTTCTGACAACATTGTTTGAAAGATGAATTCAATTTGTGTTAGAAGAATTTTTGTTTTAAATGTTTAGTTACTGTACCTGTAGGTTTGTGCCTTGACCACATTCCCATGACTGGTCAACTTCCCCTTCCCCTTCCCTTAATTTCATACCAAAATATCCCCTTCACTTCCCCAACAATTCTCACCGGAAAATTCAGAACATTGAAGGGTGGTTAATTCTCACAGTTTGAAATGTTTGGTAGAGTAATATTTTGGAGTGTCTGAACATTTTACTTGCAAAAACACTCAGCAAACCTCTACACAAGTTGACTCCAATATACTGTACATTGCAGTTTTGCAATAGTTTCAGTATTAAGTTGCCACGCAAGTTAAAATTTACCTATATATTGTTCATATTGACAGTATGTGAACCACTACTCAGGCCTTGAGTTTTAGATTTTCCAGGTGTGCTACAAATCACACTCCTTGATATTAAAGAGTGTGGTAGGTAGGCTGTTTAATTAAACTTCAATAGATTTACCTTTGTTCCCATTCTTAATCTAGGTGTGCAAAAAATTGCACTTCTCACAGTGATTTGAGTGGAGTGATGGCGTGCAATCGCACTCGCACACCTCAAAATTTAAGGCCTGACTACTCCACTAGGTTATACTTTTGCTCCAAATTTCAAAGTACTGTACTGTCAGTACTGGATTAGCTCAGAGCTACCCTGTACTCTCGTATATATATGCAATTGTACAACACTGTACAGTACTTAGTACTTGTTCAGTATAATTTACAGCCTGTCAAGACATGATCTACAAAATACTACTGCAGTGCAAATACTTCAGGTACACAGTTCAGAACCAGCCAACTACGGAATCATATTCAAAAGGCCATAATGACATGTCCTGGAGGCATGTTTCCATTGTTAAAATTAGAGCAGAGAGAATCTTAGTAAACTAACTTTAATGAATCCAAAAACGGAAATTACAAATCTGGGGTAAAGGGAACAAAGTTGGAATTTTAAAATAGTGGTGACAAAAACATTTAAAGGGGCTCATTAAGCTGATATTGATTATTTGGTGACAAGTTTGAAAGAAATCATTTTATGACAATGTTTCTTATTTAAATTAGCCTCATTTGACTCATGTATCACTTCCTATAGTCACCGAAAATGTGAGAAATTGTAGTTTATGTGGATAGGGCTTGCATATGATTGCTACCTAATGGTAAAAAATGTCTGGTCACAAATTTGTAATTAATTATTTTAATCAAAACTCCCCTATCATTACCATTTCAGTTGTGCTCAGATGTTCAGAATTTCTTAATTTGACTTTTTACCATCAAGATGTTAGTAAATCTCAACAGGTGTGAAAAAATCATGACTTTTGTGAACCACTCAATAAGCCACTTTAAAAGGTTAGAAACCAAAGCTAGATCAAAGATACTGTAAATTTGTGTGAGACAAGAACACTGCTCAAAGAACTCTGGCAATGAACATTGGCCTACAGCAAAGGAAAGATGACCTAGTAAAACCAGGAGAACAGAGCTAACATTTGGACATGTATCTGAAAGGGAAAACAATAGGATAAAAATTGCAGTCTGCACCCACTTAACGATCTATTGTATTAGGGTTACAAGTGGCAGTTTCTAAAAAATAACATTGATAACAATTATATGCAATGCACAGAGACCTAACTAACAGTGTGCTACAGAGAATGGAATTGTAAAATGTGGCAAGAATCTCCTGGCTTACATTTGAAGAATGAAAAGCAAGCTTGTGTACTGTAAGCAAAACATTCTGGGCTTTAAATGTGAATTCTGTACATAGATAGCATCATGCTCATTCCATTGTAGATTATTCAGTCAATACGAAATAGGCTACTCCTTCTATACATACTCTTGAACTCTTTTAAACTAGACGCAAACTTTAACGAACATGGATTCTGGCATAACCTTGCGTTTGGTTCATTTAATTAAAATCAAAAACCATCTCCCTTGTTTTGTTATTGTCACGTTCATCTCCAGAAAATTGTCACCACCATTACTTCACAAATTTATTTTTATACCTGATCAAGGTAAACCATTGTATTCATTTGAAATTAGGCCAATGATGGCAGTATTGTCCACAAGTTAACTAAGAGCTCAGTTGACTGCATGGGCAGAGTGAATATCAGAAGTGTGCATAGTAAATATGAAAGGGACTATAGACCATTCCCTGAGGAACACCAGCATTAGAAATGATAATTTATCAGAGATACAGTAGCATACAGGTAAAGGTTTTAAACACACATAAGTGACCATTTGGTGAAATGGTATACATATAAAGGCCACCTAACTGGACAGCTCAAATTTTAGGCCTAATAGTTGGGAGTTTAGTGAGATAATTAATTGTGGTGAAAGCTGGGATTGCCAAAGTCAAGTACTGTAGGCCTACATTTGCAAAGTGCATCTTTGCATGACCTGTGCAAAACTTTGACTGAATTACCTGAAAACCAGGATGGAGAATCAAGATTAGAGATTGTTTTATATGAAAATGGGGGGGGGGGGAGGGGGTATAATTTGTTTCTTTGGAGTGTTTATATGGAGCTCCTATACGGAATGTCAAAATGGCAGTCATTTTTTGTCTGACTGCTTCTCTAGATATGTTTTCTGTAATTTTTCACACCATGTGGAGTCCACCCTACACATATGATGAATGTAGGCTTTGTGTAGTCAATTTTTGGGAAACCACTTAATGGTTTAAAATGTTTAAAAATTGATGATCAAACTGGTTGGACTTTAAAATATGAGAGGCCGTTGCACTGTACAGCATGGCTGCTAGACGAAAGGTACACAAGTTGACTCTTAAGTATGTGAATTGTATGTAATATTATATATGCGATGAACCATCCATAATGGTCTAGCAGATTAGTAGACTTTTAATTAAGTGAGTGCCAGCTGCCCCTTTGAGGCCATGGAGCAGTGCTTTTGACTGTTTTGAGTCAAAAAAAAAAACAAAAAAAAAATGGGATGTTCAATTAAGTAAGAAACAAACGAAAAAGAATGCAGAGAAAAAGCTAAATAAGCATGCATAGTGATGGTCCACAGAAATTGCTGTTCCATGAAAACTCCTTCCACTCTGATTACTGAACATTATAGACTTTAAATTGTTGTAAAATAAAAGTAATTTTATTTTCGAGCTGTTTTTCATTTTTGACCTAAGCGTAAGAGTTTTTCTTATGTTGTCTCCTTTGAAAATTCGTTCCAGATAATCAGTCACCTGTTTGTCCTTGATTTCCCGTGATGCTAACCTTTTCCTTTGAGAAATTTTTCTTTCTGTTTTGCTTTAACAGGAATGGAGCTCTCTCCCTCTTCATAATTTTTCTTGGTTTCCTTTTCTTGTTGAGGGTAAGTTTGGTCAATGACTTCATGCTTTCGAAATCAAGCACAGGGAACATATAAACTGAATAGCCTTGCAATTTGAAGGGAAAATGCAGTCCCCCAATTTGAAGCAGTGTACCCTGGTACACTAGTTCAGGAATGGCTCCTATCAGTCATATGACAATATTTCTGTTACTCATCTCCTAAATTGATGCAGAATAAGTCATTGGTTCACCCTCAATATTCAATGGTTTGACACAGGAACATTATGAAAATACTTGTGAGAGAAATAAGAGGAGATCTGTAAGATTTAGCACATTTTTGAAAGTAAACTTGGGGGGACTGCCTTTTCCCTTTAAGGGAAGCTTTGCTTAAGAAAAGTAAAATCAAAACTGTGACCAGTACAGTTATATTTGCCACACTGCTTTCAATAGGGTGTTATGTTTGCCTGCAACATTGGAACAGAGAGTTAGGGCTGCATACATGTGCCCTTGTCCATGCATACTGACCTGTAAAAACTTAGAGAGTGAAAGAAAATGAAGTACGTAGGATTTGATTCACATCATTCTTTGCTATTGGCCATCATAGCCAAAGAGGTTGTTAAGCTACAGGCCAAGTAAGGAACCACCAGCAGAAATACATCATTTGAAGTCGTGTGATATATCCTAAAAATCGACTGGCCAACCTACATGTAGCATGCTTCTTAGAATCTTTACTGACTTGGCATGAAATTTACTAGCCTTGAGTTAGTACTAAGCTGACAACCTCAATTGAACACAAGTGTGAAGGTGTGCCCTGTCTGATATTTTGGGGAGAAAGGGTCCTTTTGGGGAGGAGTGGAAGGGATTGTGTCTTGTGCTGAGAACACTTACCCTGTAGTTGTTAAACAAGACACATGTCAAGTTGCGGTGCCATGACGTTAGCTAGCCACAGTGGGGTAGGCGTATAGCTGGGCTAATTTTCTAACAACTTTACCAATGCACAGTACATACAGTACATATCGCCAAACAGCTGTAGTAACATACTATACCGCAAGCAAACTGCAAAATGAACTAGACTAAACTGATTTTGTTTTATTACGAAGCTACTACTTGGCAACTCCCTGGACATATGACTTTAAGGTACAATAGAAATACGATGGTGCTATTTGAAAATACATTCAACATTTCAGATCAAAGCTTGTATATAGCAGAACTGTTCTTAAAATAGACTGCCCATGCATTTTAAATGAAGAAATGTCCCCATAATACCCCCTTAAGGGTCACCTGCTCACCAAAATTAGTAGGATAAAAACAAAACAACCATTTCTTCAACTTGGACTACACCATATTTCGATACAACCAACCGTCTAGGAGGAGATTAATTAACGGGCCAGAATCCCACCGCAACTAACAAAAAGTGGGATAATCATCCATGGTCTTTGTCTAAACTTCAGTTCTTCATGTATAATTAGTGTAAATGTAGTTGTAATGCATTAAGTAATTTCATGAAACCCGAGACTATAGTTTCAGTTAGGGGCCAACTGTCAGGTACTGTCTTATACAGTGCATGTTGCATGAAAAACCCAAAAAAGAAGTACTTTGCCGACTTTCCAGAGAGTAAGTCAACAGAATAACTGGTGTGTATGGGGTTGCTGGTTGTGTCATGTAAGTTTAGCAATGTGTCTGAATTGGTGTTACAAGTTTCACCCAAGAATCCCAAATTGGTGTATTAATTAATTAAGTTTGCAAGAATGAACACTTTATTGAGCAAGAAGGGAAATCTGACTCCAGCAAGTTAAAATCCACAGTACTGTAAGTCTTCCCTGCTATTTCCGCCCAGGTTATTAGAAGCTAACAAATTTGCCACAAAGTGAAAATACAATATGAGGCAAGGATGTTACTAGTGCTGTAGGAAGCTTATAAAGTATGTATCTAGGTCAGACGTAACAGTAGCACACAAAAGTATTTTCTATGGTCATACCTTAGTCTAGTCTTGAGGAAGTGATGACATGTACAGTAAACAGTGAGTAATGCAACGTACAGTTATGCAATGAAAAAGATGAGGTGGGTGGGCAGGCTATAGGGGTGGAAGGGGGCACAAATATGATTCATAATTATGCACAGGTATGCCACAAACTTGTAGCCTGCATGATTAAAAATGTTTAAATGTGAGTCCTTCTGGGCTTATCTGTAGGAGATGCAATCCCATTCAGTTACACGCAGTGACACCAAAACATCCTCAGGCTCATTAGCTACTGTATGCCCTATAGTATTTGGGCTATAAAACAGGCGCGGATCCAGACATTTCGAAAAGGGGGGCTCAAAGCCCCCTTGAATATTCTACTAGACTAATGTTATGCTAATTTTTGCATATTGTTATTGTTGATATGGACAAAAGGGGGGGCTGAGGCCGGGAAAGCCCCCCCCCCCCACCTTTGGATCCATGCCTGTGAAAGATCGTATACA
The DNA here is from genome assembly GCA_009936505.3 of Holothuria glaberrima. NCBI lineage: Eukaryota > Metazoa > Echinodermata > Holothuroidea > Aspidochirotida > Holothuriidae > Holothuria > Holothuria glaberrima. Next base: position 410,182 of record WURT03000029.1, read on the forward strand.
ACCTCATACATGTAGGGATATACTGTAGCATCTTAGTGCTGAATGATACAGTAAGTTACAATAAGTTGTTCATGCTGTGACAGTGGCAATGATTATTGTAATAGTATTGATTGCGAAAAAGATAAATTGTATAAATGATGATGACTAGGAGGATGTAATGTAGGAGCATCAGTGTATGAAAGTACTTGGAATGAAATAATATACCAGCAGGCTTTGCTGTGGTTGAAGTGATAACGTTGGAAGTCTCAATTACTGAAGATTTAATCTATTATGCTCTACTTACCTCACCAATTAGGCTATTACTACTAATATTGGACAGTCCATCTACCACGGAATGATCACTTTCACCACCTAGTTGGGAATTTCATCGCCAGCGATCATTCCGCAGTAAATGGACTTTCTAATAGCAGTAATAGGTGACGTAAGTAGGGCTAATAGATTCACAAAACAGACCTGTAGGTTTTGGGTAAAACAACATTTATACTAGTGAATCAAGTCTGCAGGAAAAGTACCATAGTACCAAATTTTTGGCACATCAAAAAGTCAAAATATGGTCATGGAATTGCAAGGGATGTGCATGGAATCACTACTCGAAAGCATGCCCAGTGTGTAGTCACTACCCCAATTGTAAATAAGTGTTGTGATCTGCTTATAACTTCAACATTGAATTGAACAGTTACATTCTGTATTTTGCTTGGAATAGGCTACTGTATATAGTTTGTAAAATGGCACAGATGCATACATGCTGGGATGTAAGTGGGTGGTGGTGTAACTTGCCCATCCCACTCCCTCCCTACACCACTTTTGCAAATGCTGGCCATGACCATATATAACATTTTCACTTTGTGAATTCTGCCTTTATACAGACCTGTCGACCTGTCTGGCCCTAAAATGGGACATTTTTATTTTTCAAAACCAAAAAACCGGGAGATTGGTGGAAATATAGGGAGGTTGGCAACTTCCGACTGAAATGATAGACTATTAGAAAAACGTGTAGCCAAGTTAACACACAGCGATTTGTATCACAGCGCACGGTGCTCAACACTGCTCATGTTAGTTATTTTCACACTGCAGCTATACGTACATGTACAGTATACACAGTAACAGTGCATACACTACGTACTGTACATCAGTCCATACATAACAGAAGAGTTACGAAAGTTTGAAGTAACATTAAATAAAAGAAAATGATTTTGGCAGTTTACTTTTCTGCCCAATTATGAAAATAACTGTTTTTTGGCTGTTTAAATTAATGACCCAAATGGGAAAATAAAACCCAGGAGGTTAGAGCATAACACTGGGAGGCTGGGAGATGTGGATAAAAACGGGAGACTCCCGGTAAAACTGGGAGAGTTGACAGGTCTGCTTTATAAGGGAAAGCTGTCATGCACCTTTCATGCCATTTCATACCCATGTAACCTACTGTAATGGTTTTGTCATGGAGAAATGAGACATTCATAGTGCACATGTGATATACATTAAATGTACAGTAGACTGCATGCTGTTCTATGCATCCCAAGACATCAGTATACTGTAC
>WURT03000029.1:421166-443968 GCA_009936505.3 Holothuria glaberrima
TGGGTAAACCGGATCCTCAGGAATTTGTGTTTGAAGTCAAGGTTAGGGTTTAGAAAACGGGCCAAGGATACCTTGTTCATGGCAATTGAGGTGCTGTTAATCACATAGCGATGTTAAAAGTTAGGTATAATGTCCGTAAAGTGTGTGTTCTCGAGAGTGTCATATGCAATTTTTGGCTAGGACGTTTTCTCAATGCGACATTTACTGACCTGTGGCCCGGGGAGGGGCCTAAGGGGAGGGGGTGTTTCCCTGTCCTTTGGAAAATTTTTGGAATTTGAAAGGTGCCTAGATCGCAAATGGTACAATGTTTGAGTGTATTTCTGCCCTAATGAGGAACCAAAAAATCTTGATGACAAATATTTTACTACATAAAATATTGCGCCGCGGACGTTATGCACGAAATCAGTCTACTTTCTGAACTTTGAGATGAAAGTAGGGTAGTGGAGCTCGGAGGTTAAAAAAAAGGCTTGTGAATTAGGAATTCCAGTCGCAATTAAAGCAGATAAAAGCAGATAAAATATGATATGCTGGCAGCAAGAAACTGGAAAAATTATTCTGGTGAGGCTGATTCTGTCAAAATTTACACCCGCGTAGAATTTGCTTGTCAGGTTTTTTGTACTACGTTTGTCGCCGTTTATGCGACATTGTCGCACAAATAGGGCTGGCTAAAACACTGGTCATATGACCCGAAATAGAGCGCCTATACGGAAGTCTTGAATGCCATTTCTTTCCCCGACTTTCCCCGAGTTACCGACGCACCAGGTCACTCGCCCAATTACACCGACGGCCATTCATACGGCCGTCACATGCATGATGAATTTACCGACGGGCCTTCGACTTGAATGGGCCAATTAGATGAAGAGCCGAAAATCGAAATAGCCGATAACAGACTGCCCGCGCGTTCCCGTTCTCTCTTTCTCTCTTTTTTCTTTCTCTTTTTATTTTCTTTCATTCTCCTTCTTCCTTTTCACTCCTTTCCTTCACCTTTCCTTTCCCTTCTTCCCTCTTCTTTTCCTCCTTTACTCTTTTCCTTCCCCTCTCCCCTTTTTCCCGACAGACTTAAAATTTGCTGAAGGCGACCAAATATTGGGGGGAGGGGGGTGGAACACCCTCACGCCCCCACTCGCTACGGCCCTGCACACACGCCAACCTTGACTACATAGGTTCCTTTGCTAAAGGCAAGGAACCAAAAAGACACCAGTTTGGGACGAAATGCTCCACCCCAACACTCTTTCGACTAGGACTGGAGACCGTTCTCGAGTCACGATTGTAAGGGCTCGGAATTGGACTCGGAAAACCAGGACTCGGACATGGACTTGGTTTTGTACAGTTCGGACCGGTGACTCGACTATAAAATTCCCTAGACAGGGCTCGAGGCCTGTAGAAACTTAACTTGTATGCACATTGCATTTCCCTTGCTTGCTTTCCCCGTTCAATTGTTGTGTTGGGTTCGCGCTATGCCTCGACTGCTCACAAAACTTCTCAAAAAATACGAGAAAGACATGAATTCTGATTCAAGTCATTCTATTAACAATTCTATTCTGATAAACTTCAATTACAAAAATTAGGGAGAATATCACTAAAAAACGACAATTTGTAAATATATAATTAGTTCAAAGCTTTGCCAGTGATAGCGCAAGTTTGCACCTAACCCAGACCTAACACCGTTCCCTCCCCTCAGCACCCTCCCCCAGGATAGCACTCATGCACAGGTGAAAAAGGAAGGGTCCGCCCTGGTGTCAACTATCTGTGGGCACGCCACTCTCCGCACAGACAGTGTCATAAACTGCCCCCTAGAGAGAGTTTGCACAGGCTACGGGCCTGCTAGAAAACTTCAAAATAAGAACAGAAAAATTGAAAGATTCAAAAAAAAAAAAAAAAAAAAAAAAAACTTCTGACAGTTGTCATACTATCACGTTGCAAAGCCTGGAAAGGACCATTTCCGGTGACCTCGGGGTATTTTTGGCAAACATTTTCTTTGTTATATCTGTGCTTACTGATGATGGTGCTTTGATAGTGCCATTGACTATACCCCCGTCCCCCCCCCCCACACACACACTTTCAAAGACGGATCGCCGCCCATGTACTTGAAACATTAAAGAGGCTACTTTGAGATTGATATGTTAGAATATAAATATTGCATATTCGAGGTATCCAAGGAGTTACTCTGTTCGTGAATTTCACAACTTGGTGAGAAATATATTGAAACATGATTCTCAATTAAAGCCGTTCATGAAATATAGGATACCCGGGTACTCTAATTCAAATTGGGGTGTCTGTATTTTCACTTTAAAGCAAGTCTAACTTTTCTTCTTGAAATCTCGGTTTCTTTATAAATCATGACAGCTTAAAGTAAAGAATGCTTAGATGCAACTGTAAGGTCCAAAGTTTGCCATTTTCCCCCATTTGGGAACATCTCGAGCGAACGTTCTCTTGCAAGGCCTACGCTACTGCTACGCGCCAATCGATGCTGGATCCCCCAGTAGTGTACTAAGAGCGCTATAGAGAGAAGCCCGCACCGTTTACCAGGCTCGTCACAGGAATGCCATGCCACTGCCGAAAAAATCAGTAAATAATTAAAATTTCAGGACATGTTATAAGTTCAAAGCTTTACCAAAGATAACATCATATTTGATCTAAGAAAACTTAAAACAAGCAAAATTTCTCAAAAGATGGAGGTGTCGTCACTCCCCTGAGGAAGCATCCCCTTCGATTACAAAAATTAGGGAGAATATCTCTAAATAATGACAATTTGTAAATATATAATTAGTTCAAAGCTTTGCCAATGATAGCGCAAGTTTGCACCTAACCCAGACCTAACACCGTTCCCTCCCCTCAGCACCCTCCCCCAGGACACCACTCATGCACAGGTGAAAAAGGAAGGGTCCGCCCTGGTGTCAACTATCTGTGGGCACGCCACTCTCCGCACAGACAGTGTCATAAACTGCCCCCTAGAGAGAGTTCGCACAGGCTACGGGCCTATAGTTATCAAAAAAAACTTCTAAATAGAACAGAAAAATTGAAAGATTACAAAAAACTTCTGACAGTTGTCACAGTATCACGTTGCAAAGCCTGAAAAGGCCATTTCCGGTGACCTTGGGGTATTTTTGGCCAACATTTTCTTTGTTGTCTCTGCGCTTACTGATGATGGTGCTCCGCTTAGATAGTGCCACTGACTATACCCCCCCCCCCCCAACACTTTCAAAGACGGATCGCCACCCATGTACTTGGAACATTCAAGAAGCTGCTTTGAGATTTACAGTTCCCTCTATATTACTGATTGGTCACTTCAGTTCTTGGACACAAAAAATGTTAATACGGGTTCAGCCCCTCAGTATAGTACCTTTAGGCGCCTCTCAATTCCGTCCTTCCCTCAGTCAATAATGATCCCTATTCCTTCTATTATTTCTTTACTTTTCCTTTATTTTTCTATCCTTTTCTCTTTCTCTCCTTTCTCCGCCTCTCTTTCTTCCCTTTTTTAGTATTCCCGCCGTCCAGATCTATTTTTTTTGTCAGGCAGAGTGGGGGTGAGGAGGCAGTTTGCTCCCTACCGACTCTGGCTGCCCTACTGGAGATAAGTCATGATGAATTGGCTGCATTCAGAGCTTTTTACAACGGCGTAACCCTTATGCGACTGGGTTGATACCCCAGTTCAAGTTTGAAAATAGAATGGTGGAAATCAAAGTCAGCCTTTTAAGTGAAGTTAGCACAGTGTGATTTACAACAGGTACGCGGGAAAAGCGGCGAATACAGTCTTTAGACATAGGCGTATCAAATAATGCTTTACTTTATTTTACAATGACGAAAGTGGTTCATATTCAACCCCCTCCCTAATTTTCTGGTCTCATTTCTTTTGTTATCTATTGACTTTTTCAAAGGTGTACGGTGGAAAAGCAGAGACGAACATGCCCCTTGTCTTCGTAGTCACTGGTTCTGAGTATTAGAAATCATATGAGTGGGTATTTCCAGCGACTAGCAACAGTATAACTCACTGTTAACAACATTTTGAAAGAGTAATAACTACCAGTCATATGTACTTTGGGATATAACCACACTGTCCCGTTCGAACTTGCCACAACAGCATCCACACTTCACAATGAAAACTAAGAAGACGGGACGGTTACCTCTTCAAATATTATCTGTTACTGGTGGCTTGCAAGACTTTTGGGAGTGGTGGGCACTGGGGGACACAACATTCCACTATTGGCGTCGTGGGAGTGCAAAACGAACGCCTTTTGCATGCGAGAGGCGCTCAGAAAATTTTCCTACAATGTTTAGCTTTAAAGAAATTTTCGTAGAAGCAGTTATACTTATGGTTGTGTAACCATTTAATGTCCCCTGGTGTGCTCGGGTCCACTTTGAAAGTTGCCCTTGCATAAAAGGTACAAGTATTTAAAATTAAAGGACACAAGCCTACTGTGTGAGACAAAGCGAAAAAGTCACAACATAGAATTGTATGTACTGATAGATAATCGGTCCGGGAATTGCTTTTTCCAAAATCCCCTAGACTCTCTGGGGAAGAGCCACTAGGCGAAACCAAACGTTACTCCCGAAGGAGTTTTGCTCGCCAATTGAGCTACGTCTCCGAAAGGACAACATTGAGTTGATATCGATTATTTTGTGACGAGTTTGAAGGAAATCATTGCATGTCAATGTTTCTGATTAACCTCGTTACTCATGTAACACTTTCTATAGTTACTACAAATGTGAGAAATTGTAACTTTTGTGGACAGGGGCTGCATATGATTAATATCTAAAGGTAAAAAGTGTCTGATCACAAATTTGTGGTAAATGATTTTCTCTATAGTATGAACATTCACGATACAGATGCGAGTAAAACTCAACAGGTGTGGAAACAATCATGAATTTTGTGAACCAACTCAACAAGCCCCTGTTACTAACCATCTTCCAGGTCCATGGCTTCCAGCTCCCTGATCCGGGTGTCTTCCAGCTCCCTGCCTGAACTAACTAACCTCTGAAAGATAATTGGTTTGGGAATTACTTTTTTCCAAAGTCCCCTCGATTCTCTGGCGAAGTGACGCCTATGGTGTGCCTACCGTGCCATAAGTCTAGTCTTCTCATTGGTCTTCCACCGTCACATATTGCTTCCTAGCTCTATGATTGCATGCTGTTTGCAAGTTTTTAACGCCTTGATATTTTGGTTTCGGCCAGGGGTGGCGCCACAGGGGGTAGGGGGTGACCCCCTCCATAATTTGCAAGAAAAGGGGAAAAGAGAAGGAAAAGAAGAGGGAAAAAAAGAAAAGAAGAAAACGAAAGAAAAGAAAGGAGGAAGCGAAAGAGAAAGGAGAAAAGAAGAGGAGGGGTAGTTTAGGCCTCTATCTGATCCATATAATTAATTCAAAGCTTTCATGAGGCCCTATTCCGGTGTTTGCAGTTTTTAGATACCCTTTTATAATGCACAAATAAAGCAAGGAAAATTTTCGTAATAGTTCAAGAATGTTTCTGTGGACTCCACGCACGTATTATTGGGTAAAAATTTTCCCCGAATAGAAGGCAATAAAGTATCCAAAGGGAGGTTTGTTGACAACATACCATTCACCCCTCCTTCAGGACAGCGATCACTCACCCCATGCTTTTCCCCTTATAAAAATACCCTGGCCCTGTCGCCCTTGCCCTGGACCCAACAGAGGGCCCTACGGTTGGCCCCCTGGACTTCATCGGCCCAAAGGGGAGCTTCTTGTGTCATCACGACAATCCCAGAGATGATCAATCTTTCATGTTGGTGTCCTCCGATCCTGCGGTGGAACGTTATGTGCCCTCCGTGCCCCACTCCCACCCCTAACTTCGAAAATCTGGCGACTCCACTGACTTCTGACAAGTTACGAAATACTGTATGTGTCCTGGGGCTTTCTTAAACTCTTAGCATGGAGAGGCTGGGTCCATTTCTGCATGAAAACTTGTATTATAATACCTGCGAAAATAGCCGGAATTTTTCCGAAGAACCTGCTTTGCAAACAGGGTCTACCCATTCTCCATGGGGCTACTAAGAGGGGCTACATTCAGGTACATAATCTAGGGTACCAGGGGATAGCGCTTTAAACAAAACATTCCCCCAAAAAACTTTTAATCAACCATTTGCCTTAATATATCTCGCGCTGAAAATATTTTTACCTCTCCCCAAAGCTATCTCGCCCTCCCTGCCCCTTCAGCACCTTGTGTAACTACCGGCCTGTCATTTGGAGCACCGGGCAAAAACAGGTGACCCTAGTTTCAAAGTTTATTCAATGAGAGCATGAAAAATCCGACATATATTAATTCAATTGGACACATGTACAATTTAATTCGACATATGCCGATTTCTTCCGGTCACAAGTCTAGAAAGCAATATTTGACGGTGGTGGACCAATGAGAAGACGAGAAACTGGCATATGTCGATTTCATTGATCATAAACCAATTTCCTCCAATCACAAGGCTAGAAAGCAATATGTGACGGTGGTAGACCAATGAGAGAAGAAACTGGCATATGTCGATTTCATTGAACATAAACCAATTTCCTCCAATCACAAGGCTAGAAAGCAACACGTGACGGTGGTAGACCAATGAGAAGAGAAACTGGCATATGTCAATTTAATTGAACATATGCCGATTTCCTCCAATCACAAGGCTAGAGAGCAACATGTGACGGTGAGAAGACGAGAAACTGGCAAATATCGATTTAATTGAACATATGCCAATTTCCTCCAGATATGACAATTTTATCCAATCAGATCAGGAGAAACTGACATAATGTCAATTTAAATCGACATATGTTGATTTCAGGACTTATGGCACGGTAGGCGCACCATAGACGCCAAGGGACGGAATTGTATTGAATGGTAAATGACTGACTGTTGCGGTGACCCATCGCTCTTGAAAATAAATCGTGAAACAATAGCTCTGACATACATTTCCCAACAATGCAAAGCGCACCACAAAAATGTAGTTGTGCAAGTTGAGTCCTAGGTTGATCGATTCGTGACAGTTGGTCCTTCGTGTTCAAGTCGGTAGATAATATATAGACGGTGGTTTCGTGTATAATTGTTTAATACCAAAATTACATGGAGTGGGGTGGGGAGCACGGAGGTACACTGGGCAAGGCAAACTTTGGGACAAGATTTCCCTGTTCCCCTCTTGGCAACGCTACTTTCTCTTACTCGAAAGTTGATTTTTTTGCTCGAGGTGTAAAGGAGAAACACTTCGCAAATCATCTGTTCAGGATCAAAGGAATTGGTTCACAGAAGAGCAATTCATCCAACAGACATTACTGTTGTCACGTTGTTGTTAGCATGATGACTTTCCAAAGTGAGACTTGATTAAAAAGGGTAACATGGGTCTTTTCCGGATATTTCGCTTGTTTTCATTTCCTGATAAAATTAACTCCACGAAAATACGGGTCTCCATCCAGGGTCGTAGCCTACGGGGGGGGGGGTGTCCCCCTGAGATTTCCCAATCGAAATGAAGTTAAGCCTGCTTGAAAAAATACTGGAAATTTCACTTTCCAAATAATAATTCAAGGCCCCTAAAAACCCGGAAAATTTCTCATACGGGTTTCTCCCACTGACGAATGAAGCATCTTCCTCCTAAAAGATCTACGGCTTGAATACACTAGCATATACGCTGGCTAAAGATAAAATAGCCTATAACTACCTTAAGTTATTAGCTAATCTAATTGAACTGGTGAAGAAAGTTTTTATGTTAAGGGCATAAGCAATCGCCGCAAACTTATTTGAAACAACAGCTGAATCTCACAAATGCCCTCTTCAAGTAGACTTTCTTGATATATTAGAACATAAATATTGCAAATTCAAAGTGAACCATGGAGTTACTCTACACATGTCCAGCCGCAACTCAGTGAAAAACATTGTAACATGATCTTCAAAAGCCATTCATGACATAGGATACCCTGGTTCGTTCATTCAAATTCGGGAGACTGCATTTTCCATTTAAATCAAATCTAACTTTTCTTCCTTCTTGGAATCAAAATTTGTCTCTGACTGTCTAAAGCATGAAATAAGATGCTTTGGAGACAAAGAGAAGAATGTTTAGAAACAACTTTAGGGTCTAAAAGTGTGTCATTTCTCTCCATCTGGGAGACATTGCAACCTAACATTTTCTTGCAGCCTACACGCTAAGGCTACGCACCAACCAATGATGGTTCCCCCAGTTGCGTACTGAGAGGCTGTTGGGGGAAGCCCCCACCTGGTACCAGCTTTGTAGGGATGCCATGCCAGAAAAACTCAGTAAATAATTAAATTTTCAGATCATGTTATGAGTTCTAGCATTACCAAAGATAACACCATTTTAGATCTACGAAAACTTAGAACAAGAAAAATTTCTCAAAGAGTAGAGGTGTCATCCCTCCCCTGAGGCAACACCCCTTTAATTACACACTACGAAAAAAAAAAAAAAACACTAAACTTTGAGGATTCCTAAAAATATAATCAACCTAAAGTTTTACAAAGCTTTACCAAAGATAGCATCATTTTTGCATCCAAGCCATCTCAAAAAAACTTTCTGAAAGAGTATTGAGTGTCATCCCCTTCTCTTATACGGCCCTTTTTGACTTACGTCCAGCTTTGTAAACGATAATACAATTTTGCATCTGAGCTAGACCTTACATGTTACCCTCCTCTCAGCATCCTCCCACAGGATGGCACTCATGCACAGGTGAAAAAAGAAGGGTCCTCCGGGTGTCAACTTTTTGTAGCACACCAGTTTGTGCTCTGCTTAGTTAGTGTCAGGAACTTCCCTCTAGAGATTTCGCCCAGGCTACGGCCCTGCCATTCTACTTTGTGGCAGATTATATTACAAGTTTTTATACGAAAAAAAAAAAAAAACAGTTTATACGCAGTACAGGACATTACAATACACGTAAAAGAACCCTCTTCATATTTTAGATGGATTTAAAAAAGGAAACAATTCCACAAATTTCTAAACTCAAATTTTGGAACACGTGCTTTTGGAAAGGGTACGTAATGTTAATCCCGACGTTTGGAAGGATGTGCGCATGTACATTCAATTTATCCATCGAACTCATTTATCGATGTGCGTTTTATATATCCACCGAACTGCTCTGCTTCCTTAAATCTATAGTATTTACATGGTCAAATTTTAAGGCGGTGTGTGTGGCGTATGGGACAATTTAAAATTGAAGAAATGTGCTCAGGGGCGCTCATCAGAGCCTTACACTTGAAAGCCACACTTGCCATTTTCCAGTTCAAAACTCGTAGAATTTCTTCACCCTCATGCTATCTACATGGCTACAAACCAACCACCGCATGATCATTAGCTAACACCAGCTGTGGAAGGGGGTTGGGTAGGCCCTAAGTATTGTCACATGTCTACCATTCTTAGGCCTAAGTGTTAATACCAGATACAGGAAGGTTTCCTTCAGTGTAACTTCTCTCAAAGTTCTTTAGACCCTGGGGGCTATAAGGAACCTGATATCCTTTGAGGAGCTCACAATTAAAGGCAGAAACTCATCACCTTCAACGACATTTTTAGTATGGGTATCAAAATTCTCAATTGGTGACAGCTTTTTGACCGACATCACAAGTTTCAAAATTCAAAAGCTGCAGAGTAGGCCTATGGCTCACATTCCACACAGTGCAACATTTTTTGTGTGGGGTATCAAAATTCTCAATTGGTGACAGCTTTTTGGCTGACATCAAAGTTTCAAAATTCAAAAGCTGCAGAGTAGGCCTATGGCTCACATTCCACACAGTGCAGGGAGAGTGTTTGGGTTACACATTACAACCTTACATGTATGCTCACCAGGACAGTGGCTTTATGCAGTAAAATAGGTTTGTGTACTCTGCACAATGAACTCTTTATACAGTTATGGGAGGAGCTACAAATTGCTAAGTTGGGAGAATTGGAACTGTCTGGAATGACAAAAATTGCCCTTTAAGCAACCCACACATGGTATTAAGTACTGCTCCCGCAACCTTATGTTCTACGCTGGTCACCACACAGATTGCAACAATTCCCCCCTGGCATTTTTGGGATATGCTTGGATTTGGCTACGATTGCAGGTCTCTCTGCCGAAAGGCGGAAAAGGTGTACATACTTCTTTGAAAAAGAGTCGCAACTAAATGTTTGGTGAACATTACGAATGTCAGAGTTCAAAAGAAACAATCCGTTAGGGAGTGCAGACGGTTTGTGCCATGACGTTAACTCTTTCCTTTCCAAGACTTCCTACAACAACGTGAAAGGTTCGTCTATAAAATCGGAGGTTTTACCACTTTCGCAGATAAGATTTTCTAATTTCTTGGTGGATTCGGAACAACTTTGAAATCTGCAAAGGTTAAAGGACTCCTGTTGTGAAGATTATTACCGAATATGAAGTTTTTGCTCATCGTACTCCTGGCCGTTGTTCCACGGTCCGTAATCGGTCTTCGTCCCACAGGTAAGTTTTTATGCCATTTTTATGGAGCAGTAAAATGATCAGCAAGAATTTACTATCACACTTAATATTAAAGCTTGTGTTCAACAATTAACAATATAAATTTGGGGTTTTTCTTACCAAAAATTCCTTTCTGTCAAGTTCGTTGGAAAATTAATTAATTAAAGGTCGTAGGTTTTCATGATGTTATGAAAACAGTAGGCTATTAGATCAGCACCTCCGTAACCAAACCCCAGAAAGTAGGACTACACTATCATTAGGCAAATTTATTGAAGCTGTGCAATAAACCAAATTTATTGAAGCCGTGCAAAGCCAAATTTATTGAAGCCGTGCAATAAACCAAATTTATTGAAGCCGTGCAATAAACCAAATTTATTGAAGCCGTGCAATAAACCAAATTTATCGAAGCCGTGCAATAAGCCAGTTCTGTTTCTTAGAAAAGTGTTGTCGGCTATCTTCCACTGTAAATAAAAATCTGAAACTACAACCAATACAAGTTACTACATAGAAGGGGCAAGGGACTTCCCGAGAAACCCCCAGGCATCTCTGCAGGGATAGTGTTTTAATCATCTCAAGTTTTACCGAATCTCCCGTAATACAGAAATCTTAAAAAAGAAACAAAAAGTCGGATCAAACGTATTTTTTTCAAAGGGAAGGGGATATGTCGTGTATGCGAAGCCCGAATCGGTAAGCACAAGAGTGAGCTATAGTTCTCGACTGGGGCGAGGGGCTGCATGTCCTCCCCTATGACAAATTTGAAATGAAACACTTTTAGATGCAATTTCCTGACGCATTTGGACACTCAAGAACATGAGCAGTAAAGATCATCCTATGGTCGAACCGTGCAGGGTGGCTGGAGGGGGTACCTATCCCAACGAGGGAGGGTAAAGTTTCCCATCAGAAGTCCCAAATATGGTATTTACATGGTTACTACAATGACGGGACCAAGCCAACATCAGCCTCACCATGGCTGAGAGTGTGTTCAGTAAAATCTGGCATTCCAAGCACCCTTAAAAAGCACTTTAAATCAAAGCTTGTCATTACACTTCCTTTTCTGTCATGAGGGGTCCACTCGTATGGAAACAATTGTCCATTCCCTATGGCAAAAATTGTGAGTGAGGGGGGCCACTGGGGAACGAAGAGTGGGGGTAGGAGCAGGGCTATGCACAGGAACAAAATAACCAGTTGCCCGGCCGGTTCCTTAAATAAAACAATGGCCGCCAGCCTTATCAAAGCTGTAAATCACATAAAAACCAGTTCAGTACTCACCGATTCTTCAAAAAAAAAAAAAAAAAAAAAAGACAATGAGCTAAGGTTCAAGGTAAAATTTTATGACTGTAACAAATGTAAAACATAGCCACTTCTTACAATTGCCCTAGCGGCAGTTGCCGTTACTCCCGGTCGTCGTGTGACGGCTGAATTGCATATGTGCACAAGTTTACGCTTGGGGTCAGAATATATCATGCCATACGGATGGTATTTTCGGCGAAGCACAAAAATCGGCACTGTAAAGCTGAAAACTCATCTTCACCAAAAAATCACCAAAAATTTTTCGTTTAACTAAATTCTTGTATCTGACGTCATTTACTTGACCCATTTAACATTTGGAAGGTTTTCTTCACTCATAGTACTTAAGTTGTTACAACATAGGCCTGTTTTGATTTGTCACTTGATGAGGTTTTTTGTTTTTTGTTTTTTGTTTTGCCACAATTACGAAAACTAAATATTTTAAAGAAAAGTAAGAAACTGTACTGCGTGTGAACCTTAAACCCGATGAAAAAGTTTTGGATCGAATGGAAATTAAGGCAGTCCATTAGAGCAAATATATAACCACACCGTCGGGGCGACTGACCGACCGTTGTCGGGTTTACCAGATTAGCTTAAAGGGGAGTAATCCTCTTTTTTACAGAAAAGTTCTATATTTTTTAAACCAATATTAATTGATACGAAATGATCGACAGTTTAAAATAAGGCAGTGCGATAGCTTTGTTTTCGAGAAACAAGGCTCTCACAGAAAGAAATTTAGCTACTTGATGCACAAAATAATTTGTTCACCCAAACTTTCAAAAATTTAAATGATACAACATCCATTTCTCTTGAATTATTGAATATTCTGAGAAGGTAAAGCTATTGCTAGAGTTTATTGGCGGAGACTTCACGGTTCAATAGAGCCTTTGTTTGCCATGTTGATACATTTTAAACGCAATATTTCCCTTTAATATTTACCTCTATTTTAATGTTAAAAAACATAGACTTACAAGCAAGCAGGTCTGGGCAGATTTTTCAAACAGTCTGGCATTTTTTCTGGCAATAGCAGCTTTTCTTATGCAATAACGATTCAGCCCCTGTAAATTAAAACAATACAATATTTTGACTTCACATGAATTAGCTAGGCCTCCCCGACGGGAGTTTTGGCCCCGTCCATGAGATTGTGCCTTATTTATTTAATATGCAAATTTACACATTCTGCAAATTTCGGAATGGCAATCCAGGGGTCGTGATTACTTATCCGTCAAAATAGCTGACACGGGATTAGGGAAGTTTGCCACAGGTAATATTTTTAGGTTAAATACTGTTAGATTTGATTTCCTTGCATCTGGTATTCGGATAATTTAATGGCTATGCACTGGGAAAAATTCGAGTGCATGAAGTAAATCGATGATATTATGCCCATAATTTAATCATATATACAACAATACAAAGGACGTATCTTTTTTCACTGACGTTATCAGGTTCAACGATTATTACAAATCAAATGTAAATTTTTCTTCTCTCGAATAACAAAGGTAACTTCGTTAGGTTCAAGGACACAAGCTGAGGTTAAAAAGTAAGTCTTATCTCTCATGATCTCTGAATTTCTATATATTGCAATCAAAAGTTACACCAAGGAATTATTCTACTTTGAAGTAGAATCGTACAGATCACCAAGGCAGTTCACACAGCCCTGTAAGTATATGGTCTTGAGCCTTGGGGTAAAGGATAAAAGCAGTGGTGAAAAACTAAGACTTATCTTTCATGATCTTTTAATTTCTAAATATTGTTAATAAAAGGTAAACCAAGGAGTTACCCTACGTTAAAGTAGAATTGTACAGGTCACCAAGTACAGCTCACCCACACCCTGTGAGGATATGACCTTGAGCAATTTAAATTTTCAGAACAGGCTGTTGTTACTTTGTCAAGGAGGTGCACTAAACAGGTGTTCTTTTAGAAACTGGAGAAGAGGATAGAATTAAACTTGGTCGACGTTTTACTGTTTGGGGTGTGATTTGTTGCCCTCTAATGAGGAAATCTAGTAAAAGAATATCGTCACGTGATTGAAAGGGCTATACTTGAAATAAGACACCAGGGTATACAAATTCAAATTTAGGTGACTTCATACTTTAAGCAACTCTTCATTCTACGAAGAACTTTTAGATATTTTTTGTTTGATTTACATCATTGGTGTTTACTAAATAAGAAATTTAAGACAGGTGTGCTAGAAGGTACATAATGAAATATGACCATCATGAGCCGTAGCGGCAAGGGGTGAACGTTGTTTCAGAACGTAATCCTAGGAGGGGGGAGGTTTGAGGGGAGAAGGCTCCCTCCCCTTTGGGAAATTTTTAGGTATTTGTGGGTCCCTAGGTGCAATTGGTACAACATATTGGGCACATTTTAAGAACATTACCGCACTTGTTGGACATTTTTGACAGAGGAAACAAATAAGAGATTCCTTGGGTTAAGGGGGGAGCACGCTCCCGCCCACAACATTCTAACTAGGGGCTAAAGCTCCCCTCCAGCCTCCGCTTCCTACGACTGTCAATGGGCCTATGGCTCTCATCAGTAAGTTTCATGAAATGTATGCCCTTACTTGTATTTCGATCCAAGCCAGTAGCTATACAATGTACAAAAGGAACGAAAAAGCATCAAGGGGTATTTTTCAGGGGAAGATGTCTTTTAATGTATAACCAACCTTTTGCAATTGCACTGAAAACTTGGTCGCCAGTATTTTTCCGTCCTGGCGACTAAGGATTCATTTTCACAAAATTTTGGTCACCAAAAATTTGGTTCTGGTCGCCAGTTTTGTAACGGTATAAAAATAAAAATTAAACATTGTGAAGGACATTCCCCATGCTTTAATTCCTATAAATACTGTGTAAGTTAAGAAAACAATGGTCTTGCGTCACTCCATTCAATTATTTTACCGTTAAGAGAGGTTTTATTATGTATGCACATCTACTTGGTATTAAACTCTAGTCTTAACTATGTAAGTAATGTCTTGCGATGTCTTTTCTTCAGCTAAATAAACATGAACAGAACACATTGACTCTCTGTTAGTCTTTATTCATGAGTAAGATGCTCCATACACAACACATGGACTTTTGGACTTATCGTGAGAGTCCAATGTTTCTCTTTTAATTGTGTCGCAAACCTCCACAAGCTTGGTCTTTTTAACAGCAAGAGCTGGGAATCTACAACAAACTTTGCAGAACATTTTATTACTTTCCTCATCGAACTGAACGTTAACGTTGTGAGTTCCTGTAGAAGTTATGCGGTATTTTATTAAGTGGAAAATATTTTGATGTAATTTCTTATTACAGTGTATTTGCGGGGTGCTTTGAGACTTGGTCTTAAGGTTCTCTTGCAGAAAAATTCGTTACATTTGAAAGCTGGCGACTACAACACTTGCTGAAGGTGTTTTTAGTCGCCAGGTTTATTTGTTTAGTCACCATGGAGACCGGAATTGCAAAGGGTTATGTATAAAGGTATTGGTTATGGAAAATTTTCTGGGGAAGAATGTTTTTCTAGGGGGACATGTCCCCCTGTCCCCCATGATTGCTGCCCATGGGAGGGGTGCTGCTGCCTTTTCCTTGGTTAGCGGTTTGATTCGATAGTAATTGACCACAGTCTGTATGCCCTCACTCAACTAAACAATAATAATCGTATGACCAAGATCCTTTCTTGTGATGCTAAACTAGCTTGTGGTCGACGTTGCGCGAATGTTATTTAATTTTCAGTAACATTGACAGGAAATTCACGGACGTATAAGCTTACAGTTGTGTGGCAGGAACGTTTTCCACTTTTTAAATGTTAAAAAAAGTTACAGATAGACAAGAGAAAACCTTTTGAAACATTCGAAAATCTTTTTGTAAGTAGGCTGCAAAATTCTTGGAACGTTCGGAAATCTTTTCATAGGTACAAAATACTTTATTGGAAGCTTAAAATATTCGAAAAGAAGCTTTCGAACCTTCGAAAAACTTTTCGAGACCTTTTTCCTGGGTTGGATTTTTGATTGCATGTTCTTACGTTATCTAAAGGGCTGTTTCAAATGATTGTTTTTATTTTTCATTTTGAAGGCAAGGTCGTGACGGTGGATTCGTTTGTGTGGAATTTACAAGAACCCAACGAAGTCAAGACAGATCTCAAGAGCCTAATAACCATTGACTTGATCGCACAGATCGCCCCACAGAGCGACTCCATCAGGGGCAAGAATCTGTGGAAGTTTGGCATTTTTGGGAACGAACATAATGACGGTCACGGAGAGAGGGTCGGCTTTAAGAGTCAAATTTTGAAACCAAAACAGGCTTCGAAACGGGCAACAAAGGGACGTCCTCTGAAAATGAAAAATATTTTCAGTCGGTTTGATCTTAGTCAGATTGGATGCAGTGAAGTTCGTTATTTTTGCGTGGAATTTACCAAAAATCCTGACTCGACCGTAGATTTTGAGCTTCGTTCTGGTGCGGCGTTAGACTACATAGTTTCTTGTAAGGAGATGGAGTGTCGACGTCCTTATGCAAACGCCACAGTGTCAGGTAATTATGGCATTTCTGTTTTTTTTTTTTTCATTTTAATGGTGACTATGATGATAACGATGGAGGTGATCATAATGTTGATGATGATGGTGAAGAGGATGGTTGTTATAGTGGTAGTACGGTACGTACTAAGCAATGATGGTGGTTGGAGGAATGGTGATACGATGGTGATGATTATGATCTTGCAGTTAATAGAAACCTCAACAGACAAATTAAGGATTCAAATGCACAGAGTGAATAAAATTACCTCATTTTTTTGTAGGTGCAGAAACATTGCCAGAATTATGTGTACCTTCACCCACGGCTCAACTCTCGGGATATGGACTGAGCATTAGGATTACAGGATACCCTGATCAAACAACTTTTAACATTGAAATCTATGTTAACCCACATCCTCGCACAGATAACATTCAAGGAAGCGGTTTATGGAGAGTCGGTATCTTCCTTTCCAACGCAATCAGAGGTCGCATGGTCAGGTCCCAGTACCAGCCGAATATTCTGACTGCGGCAGATAAGTCAAAACCACTTATTTCAGGTGAACCTCTCATATTCAGTAATTTGTATGCGGTACTCAACACTACGGGCGTAGGTTGTCCCGGCATTCATTTGCAATATCTTTGTCTTGAAATAGCCAAGGGAGAAAATCCGATTCCGGACTTCCAGCTTTCAGATGGGCCACGCATTCAGTGTGTTCGCTTGGAGTGTAGTAACCCTGAAGATTATACAGATCCGGAAGAATTGCCAACATCCCAACCCGCGGCTCGTGTGCATGGCCTCGGAATGCAAATTTTGATTAAGAATGCCTGCGAAGACGTTTCACACAACATTTCCATGGACGTGCAAGTTCAGCCACATCATTCCACAGACACTATTCGAGGCAGTGGTCTATGGAGACTCGGTGTCTTCCTTTCCAATGCAACCACTTGGCCTATGGCCGTAGCTCAATATAAGTCCGATATACTGAATGCGACACATAAAGCTAAACCACTTATCGCAGGGCAGCAGCTCAGGTTCGATGGTTTGCATACAAACCTCCGCACCTTGTACGTGGGTTGTCCCGAGTCCTTTTTGCAATATCTTTGTCTTGAATTCGATAAGGGGAAAAATCCGTCTCCGGAATTCCAGCTTCCAGAAGGGCGACTCATTAAATGTATTGCCATAGACTGCACAAGACCTACAAATAGCATTGAATACATTTTGAGGGAAGTATTAGGCCTAAGGCCAATAGTGTAAGACTCACCACCAGCTGAAGCGTAGTGTCCTGAGAAGGTTTTAACAAAAAATATTCCCAGATTGCAATACACGGTACTTCCCGGGACTTTTCAGCAGGCCCGCAGCCAGGCAGGACCACTTTGCCCACATATGAAAAATCGATCGAAAATAAAATTTAACTACCAGTAAACGGTGATTTGGTATGACTGTTTAGGAGATTTTTGACCAAAACTGATCCCATAAGACTTTTAATAGTGAATGTATTTTGTTTTCTGTAATTTTTTTTTAACTTTTCAAAACTTTTCTCGAGCTACGCGCGCTTTCATCTTCAAATACATTGTTTTAAAACCCATTTCAGATATGGTGGCTTTACAAGGTTCCACAATTAGGCAGCTGTTCGTTCATGTAGGCGTGATTCTGGAGAAACACAAAATTGAATCAATGATAAGTTCTATTCTCTTTTTCTTATCATTTGGAGATTCTTCAGACTTAACATCATGGTAAATATATTTTGTTAGAAACGTTAAGTATCTCCATGCTGAGTCCAGGGTTGGTAGACCCAGTCGCCTGGTGTCTCGGTTTTGCTCTTTAAAGCAGACGCTCTTCACCCCAAGTATACTTTTGGTTGGGAGAAAGCAGAATTATCAATTGGTGAATGCTCTCTGAATTAACATCAAAAACAAAAGATGCAGAGTAGCTCACATAACACAGCACGTACAGAGAGTGTTCTGATTACATATTATGGGGTGACCATGTGTGCCCACCAGGATATGACCTTAACCATTCATAAACCACTAGGTTTGTGTCTGCACAAGGAAGGGCTCCAGACAGTTTGGGAGGGGCTAGGAGTAACTTGGTTGAGAGAATTTGAACTGTCTGGGATGAGGAGGGGACAGATTCCTCCATAGAGACCCATTTTTTAATTTTCCTAATAAGAACCAAATATTGAAATGTTTCTTCAAAAGAACCCCAAATTTTTAGGCTTGCTTTGCGCACCCAAAATTTCGTGTTCGGCACCCTTTTGGCACCCCGTAGCTTTTGGCAGAGCTTCTGGTCGTGGACTTATTAGGGAGGGCTTGTTCTCCTCGTCGTTCATATTCTTTCGCCACCCGTAGTTGAGTATGCATGCAGGTTTTATCATAGTAAATAATTTTTCTGAAAAATTTACTTTGCGTAAAAATTCTCACAATCGAAGTTGTATTACCTAGGAACATTATTGGCACAAAATCTCTATTGAAAACTTCTTGCCAAAGCTGGGTAAAGACTCAAAGTTTGATGGCGGATATCAAGGAGTTTTCATGTAGCAATGTAAAGCCTTGATTAACATTTGTGACGTGATGACTATATGGTTTGAAGCTAAATATACTCGTAGCACAAATTTAGTTCAAAGTAAAAATATGCACTGCAAAAACTCCGGTGTTAAATTTAACACCAGTGGTGTTAAATTTGTATTCTCTTTGGAGTGCATATTTGCCAACACCGACTGGTGTTGAATTAGCACCATCTTGAGAATCATTTTCTTTACACCCCAGAGGGTGTTAAAACTTTTTCCTAATTGAGCAGTTCCATTTATATTATTTTAACATTTTTTTTTTAAAGTAACTGCTAAGTTTGTATCGACGCTTAAAAGCAATAAACAACAAGCAAACAGTATGGAAAGTACTTCTCAACGAAATTTCACATGTATTTTTATCTTGAAATCATCAGTTGTACAAATGATACTGTACCTAATTAACAGAAAATTAATAGCAAATGATGCATAAACAAAATTTAACATAGGCTTCAAGTTTGTCTCATATAAAAGTTCAACATGTAACATTTGCAGGATCATGTGATTGAAAATTAAATGGCTGTAAACTTATCTTGCTGATGAAGGTAAAATAAGATCATCATTCATCATACTTGTATATTATGAATCATTTGAATTTAAGTTATTTCTTTTTCCCATAAGAAATGAAAACTGATTACATGCAATCACAAGTCAATTATAGTAACCATACTAATTGAAAGTTGAAGTGTACAGTTTTGCTGTCAGTATACATCAAAATTAAATCGCAATTGGCAATTCGGTATCATCCTGTATCAAACTCATACCTAACCAAAAAAACTGTAAATACCAATTTAGGGACAATAAACAACTGCGAGAAGCCAACATAAGCTGTGGCATCATAAGAACATTTATAAGAAATGCATGCACAATCAATTTACTGAAAAGAATGTGCCTTGGACATACATAACTGTGATGATCAGATCCTTAGTAATGAGAGTGGTTTGAAGTCAATAAGCTCACTGGCTTTCCTTACAACAGTCTGCTGAGGTATTGCCTCTTCAACAGCAAATGCATGAAACAATGTCTTGTAATACAGTGTTTTCCAAACCAAGAGAACAAAATAAACAATATCCTAATGAACCAATATATGTTGTACCTGACCAAAGGACGGCATGTCATTCATATAATCATAACAACACATGGTGACACTTATTTTCCGTTCCACAAAAGTTTACCCAGTTTACATCAAACACCTCAGTAAGCAGTGTAGCATTTGGCAGGGTTGAGACAACAGTAACAATACACTCCAATGATAAATTTGATATCACTGTTTCTAAACCAGGTCCAACATGAAAAGTCCCTAATGGACTTTCTGAATTGAAATGATACATTTGATTGATTTGATGTCTTTTTGCCACAGTTTTACAAGTATTCTTAAAGTTTCGACAGTTATTGGCAACTTGACAGAAATAATTATGTTTAGCTTCATACCTCATGCACCAGACATGGACCTACTTCCGCAAGCAAGTAGGATAATGCACCATTTAGTTATGCTTTGGAATGAGAGGATGAGTTGGAAATACCTCATGGAATTTGGTACGATGATCTACGTTTGCTTAACAATGGGAAAGCTATGCAAACCATCTGTATTCACTCCCTAGAGGCTTTCGAAAGAGCCTGGCTGGCAGAGGGCAGCAACCATGAAATTTAGTTTTGACACTTTGCGTGACACAGCCTATGAAATTAAAATGAAAATGTACATTTATTCAGTAAAATGAATATTTCATGTTACGATTTTTTGGTAGCAGCTAGAGAAAAGAACATGAGGAGAGGTACAGGTTTCCTGGCAAGAGCCTATACTCACCCTAGACTGTTAATATATTCTCCCAACTAAGTTAATGTGTTCTTCCTAGCCCTCCTCCAATAAAAAAAAACCTGAATCTGGCTACAGCCGCGTATCACAGACAAAACTACAGTACCCTGTAATGAGTTTAAATTGCTTAATGGCATATTTCACTGAGGGCTCTATAGCCTATTGTGGCCTGAGCTGTCTGCTTTGCAGTGGACCAGACTACCTCACATTCACTGATCTACAATGTCATCCTAGACCAATCAGATCTGAGTGGATTAAATATTTGAAGATATTATTTGAATGTATTTCAATGAAAATACACAGTCACCAATTGTGAATGTATCTGAGTTGATGCAACAGCCCCTTTATGCTACTGGAAAGCAGTAAACAATTTTAACCTGTTGATAAATTTTCCATACACCTCCCATTCATGGTGAATCAACGGGTTATTCTGCATGAATTTAGCAATCATTACAAAATATTGGCACATGATTAAAGAGAGCCATCCATGGATGAAACTACTGCAGGGTATACTGATTCCATTTGGGGTGATGGCATTTTCCCTTTACTAATACTTATACTTCCATCACTTGAATCTATGGTAGCTGTATTGATGTCAGTTTGATGAACAGTCTTATTTTACACACAGTGGGGCAAGGGACGGAAGGGGTATTGTTTGAGAGTTTTTAAAGATTAAGAGATGATTATGGAGGATGGTGCTAACTATCAATTAATGGACAATTACGTACATCTGATCCATACATTCTAACTAGTCAATGAGATATGCAGTTAACAGAGTCGGCTGTATTTCCAGCTGTCTACATCTGTCAGCTGGTGATACACACAGTTAATGGTGAGGGGATAAACTGGAATGGCTAACACACTAAAGTAATTGCTGTATCTGTGTTTACTGTATAACATAAATACTTACTTCCTAACTCTAAATCCTCACAAAGTCCACGGTCCACCGTTGCCAAGAGCTGAGCAGTTGCCCCGTCAGTACTCTACCTTGCAAGTGCAATAATCTTCTGCTTTATGGATGGCCACCTTTCCAGCAGCTTTGGGTGCTCATTTGGGAACATTAATCTGAAGTCTTACTCAATCTGCAGTGACAGGAATTTTGTAAAATTTAAATACAAATATTCTTCACCCCAACTATGACATTAGTTTCTGGGGAGGGGGATTAAGCATGTCATTATTGGTGACTGCACTTTGATTGACATCAAAAGTAGGTTAATTTAATCTATGCCTTCAAATAATAAGCCAATAATGTGGTTGGTCAATGACACACAGTGAAGATCAGTGAAATTTAATGTAACTTGTATTTGACAATTGCTTTCAATTAAGGAAGTTTGACTGAACTTCAGACATCTATTTCAGGACTACAACAGTTGGTTTGCCAGACTTAATTAGTTCTCAGATATTTTCTGGATAGTTTCACAGTGTAGTTAGTATTTGTCTGGAATAGTTTTAATTCCATACCTACAGGTGTTTTAAGTAAACTCTGAAGAAGCTATACCCCCTCCCCCTCCAGATATAGGTTTCCACCCCTCTGAAATTTTTCTTAAGTATAGCTTTTTTGTCTATTTTGCATTTTACATATAGTTCAAAGATTGCTGATATATATAGTTCAAAGAATAGTCTGATAAGAACACTACCATACGAATTAAGTCAAGTTTTGCTTCATAATTGGTCAGGTGCTGACTACGTTTTAGTGAATTTTTTTCTGGGATCCTCCCAATTACATACTAAACTTATGAGTTAAATATTTCAAGCAAAGTAACTGCACAATTGTGACATCAGTCAAACTATTAAAGTTTAGACTAACAAGACCTGGGGTGATCAAAAATTAGTAGTTAGAGCCAGCTTCCTAGTCCTCGACCAATCAGAAGCCAGCATTGGGATGACATCAGCGTTGCTAGGCAACGGTCAAGCTCAAGGCAATGGTCAAATCTGACATATTATTTACCAAGGTCACGGTATGGGTGAAGGTCAAGATCACGGTCATATAAATGTTTGTTATGTTATTATTTCAATTCTGTCTCTGTGATATGAACACCATTCAGTGTTGAAAATTTGTGATGAGCAATGTGAGGGCTCGACCGGCCATGGAAGAATCTGACTGAACGTAGCGCCTATTATCTATTTAAAAGGAACAGGGCCCAATCAATCGACACAGACACAAAAGAGCGAAAAAAGACCACACAATAGAACTGTCTGCTGGACGAGACGACATTTGTATTTGCTTCTCAACAAAAGAATCAATATCG
>WURT03000029.1:450006-475464 GCA_009936505.3 Holothuria glaberrima
AGACAAAGGCACTCGGGCTGCTCATTTTCACACACAGAAGTATCCGCAAAAGAAGTATTGACTAAACCATTTTTGCACCTTTCATTTAATCCCATCTCATACCTTTGAAGTAAGCATGTGTAGCACATAAATCTCTCGTGTCTTTGCATGCATAACTCAAAGCTCATACAGTTAATACCACATCAAATTATAACATCTCTCATTCCTTCCTCTTGGACTCGCCTCTCATTAACACCTCTAATTGGAGGCTGTTTATATGTAATATCGCTTAAGGATCAAAACTGTTCCGTGGAAATGAACTACAAAATGTTCTGGTTAATCATGACCTCCCTGATTTTCATCCGCAAGGGAAAGGTCATTATATCCAGCTTGCATCATTCTCTATTTACTGTGGTGTAGTATGTACAGGTTGTTTAATCACCAGGTATGTAATAATGAAGATATAAACAGGCCTAGCTGGTCTGAATTACTCGTAGACAGCTGCATAAATGATTTGTTTGAGCAACGGAAAAGTATCTCAAGTGGAAGCAACCACTTTGTTTGCTGATGATGGATTTATGAAATGAATTTGATGAACAAATCTATTTAAACTGTCCACCTTCTGACCAAGGAGGGCTTTTGACATAAAATGCTCTTGTCAGAATGGAGAAGATAATGTCATGACTGATCGCTTCACTCAGGAATATTAGCTTTTCAATGTCACAGACAGAAGCTAGGCTTTTGCTTTATTTAATGAAAATGAAGGGCCATTCACAGAATTAAGAATCAGAGTATCATGAAGAGAACTGTGTTATTAATGTTAGAATATTTTCTTAGAATGGGACTGACTTATTAGCCAAATTATAGGTAACCACTTCCTATGCTTTCAAAGTGTAACTACTTAGTCACATATTAACTAGAGCAGAATCCCTTTCCTAGTCCCTTTTATTCACTTAAATCCATTTTCTAACCACAGCAATAATCCTTGTATTTTTTTTTTTTGATTGATTGATGTATTTGGTACCTATAAAAACACTATAACACAAACAAATATAAAAGACATACCAAAAAGCACGCTACAGGCAAACATACAAAAAATAATAGTACGTAAAAGACAGGAGAAAGAAGTTACAGAGTACCAGGGATAACCCAAAAAGCCTAAGAAAAGCTTAATTCCATTGGGGTCCCTACCTCCCCACCTCCTTTTGAAGTGTTGGTTCTTAAGTTGCTGCCCACCGGCCATTTATGGCCCTGGACTTGCATGTAAATGGCCTGTGGAATATTCATCAGCTGAAAATTTGAATACGAAACCAAAGTATTTGATTGAGTTCTGTAAATGATGTGTTGCTTCAACTATTATGACAAAGTAAAAACTGAAATGAAAGTTCCTGCAGTAAAAAACTCTGAGAACCCCTGCCCTATGCTTTGTTCCCATGTCAGAATTCCTTTCTGGGGACCTCTTAATCTGTAGCAAAACAGTTTGATCCCTCTGGGGACTTAAAATGTAGTACAGCCTATAGTGCCTCTACTTAATAGCAAACAGGTGACAACCATTAAGACCAATGAATTGTAGAAATAATGAGCTGTAGTAATGATGGGGCATAATATTTTAGTGCTGTTTATCCCTCTCTCATTCTCCTTTCTACCTCCCAATGTACATAGGTGTGGTACCGTGAGAATCAATGAGGTGCCAACAGTGATGCTGCCATTAACCTGTTTTATAGTCAAAGCTCTGGCATTAAAAGTTACCTGTAAACAATCATATTCCCAAGCTGTTACAAGAACACTATAAATCCTCAACTGAATAGTGATGTACAACAAGTGCATATTACCAGGGCTGTCAAAGAGGTTCTAAGATCGGGTAGTGATGGGGACCCTGTAGTTCCTAGATTTTCGCATTTTCTACTATAATTTCTGGCCCTTCTCAGACACAGCTAGTGATTATTTAAAAGAAAAGAAACTCCAGAAAATTATTGGGGGCTGCAGTCCCTAACCCCCTTGTTAATGAAGGGGGAAATGGGGTTCATATCATATGTGGTTACAAGAAATCCCCTAGTTACAAGTTTGATTACCATTGATTACTTTATAATCACTTTTTTCATACTAAATATTTAACTTTTTCTATTGTTTTCATCTACAGCCTATTGCCCTTCAGAATTTACAAGGAACGTTTGGTATTGCTCCTCACCATCACCATCATCACCCAGAGGTACATATATCTGATTCTTGCTGAAATATTTCATGTTTTTACCCCAATATTTGTCGGTCATGTTACCCCTAAAGAAGCAGCTGTTGAATGTATTCTCCAGTTGAACAAAATGGTGCCTCATCTTTGAAGGGAGATTTCAGATTAATAAAGTTGTGTTTTACCTAAAGTTTTAAAGTAGTCATCATACCATTGCTCCGATTTGTAAACATGTAAAATGCTAAACCTCTGCTTCAGGAGGAAATGTTAAGAAAAAAAAATATTTGACCCCATAGAAGGGTGGCATGTATGTAGTATTGTTGGCTGCCAAAGTTGAGTGTAGATTTGGAAGAGTTGGGGGTATCGGTGGGAGAGGGAAGGGTAAGGGGTGACTTGCTTAAATCCTTTTGCATTAATGACAAATAGTGACTTTCAACTTCAAGTACTAGTTATACTTGAAGAACTTGATAAATTGGACCCTAGGTGATGAATATTCATTGCCTCTAAAGTGGCATGAATTTACATGTGCAGTATGGAGTTTGCATTCATTAGAGTACAATTTTGCACTGGCTTTTCACAGAAGGACAAAAATGACTGCTTTATGGGAAGCTTTGTGTAGTGGGATGATTTTAGATTTAAAGGTGAGACAATAGACTTATATTTTGCATACCATGTGACCGCAATTACTCCTCCCCATACCCCCAGTTTATGCTACCCCCACCACAATTTTGAACAACTCTTCCCCTACCCTGTTCAGAGAAGCACACTCTGCATGAACAACATCCTACCCTAGCCGTCATCAACCTGGGCCCTGTGGAAGTCAACGTTTTGTCTTGTCTGCCTTTTCTAGGGTCTTTTAGGTTAATTATTGCCTGGAAGAAAAAGACATAGAATCTTTTTGAAATTTGTCCAAGTTAAAGAGTCATCATAGTGGTCAGAAAAATGAAAACACATAGTAAGTTGCCTGAGAATGGGCTGTCAAATGTTTGTCTCTGTGAAGCCATAAAATAAAGGAGGACTAAACTTGTGTAGAAATTAAAATTTCTTTATGCCTAGGGAGATAACTCAACTGTAAAGCTCAAGTGGACATGGTCGTATTATACCTCTTTTGTTGTAATTGAGTTTGGGTCTAATCTTTCTGAAAAGAAGAATCCTTTGTAAATTGTAAGAATGGAGATCTAAAAGAAAATTTTCGAAGGAAACGTACTAAAAATTTGATATCCCACTTAAAAAGCATGAAGTAATTATTTTTAAATTAAAAATTCAGTATTTATTTTAATGTATTGGTAAAATATTCTAGTTTGTTCCAAGTGGAACAGATAACAATCATAGTCAGGCAGCTTGTGTACAACTTTTAGAGAATGAAATATGGTTAGAATTAAAACCTAGACAAAACACAAATGCCAGACATTAGTTTTGGATCCCTTGAAGCATGGATGATATTGAGGGAATTAGTCTGAACTTTGACCCTCATAAACTGCACCTGGTTCCTGTTGGTGAGCTTAATGCCTTCAGCATCATTTGATTGGGTGATGGCAAGAAATGAAACCCTTAGTCCAAAATTCCTCCCCCCATTCCCAGGTGTACAGCTTCTGTCTGATAATCTGTAACCTTGTTGGTAATTTTGGGTGGAATGTTGCTTTATAACTAAATCTTTCTTTTCCCTCATGGTGAATTGTCTTCCACCAAAGTGCCCCTCCTGTATGTGCCCCCTACCTTATGACTGGATATCAAGCATCCCCTTTTCAACCATTGCTACAGAAAACAACCGTATATTTATCCTCTTGGGAAATGCCTGCACGAAGCTAAGTGTCACCCAATTTCTTCTTTCTCTGTTTCAGTTAACCAAGTTACACCAGATAGCCCTTCACCACCAACAACCCTCATTTGCTTTTCCTGGCCAGTCCCCCTTTACCCCTGCAGGTACGTCTCACTTACTAAAACCAACGATGTTTTCTCTCTCTCTGTCGCTCTGTCAGCAGATAGTTGACGAAATATAGGGAGAGGGTTTGAATACAATAGATATGATATGGTAGATACCTACATTATAAACATGCATCGTAATGGGTGTTGGGGCATAAATTGGTTTGTAATATGGATATTGGCTGGCAATGGGAATGCACATGTCATGTCATTATTGCTACAAATTAACCTATCCTTATCACGATGAAGGACATTGCACTATTTTATTTATTTTTTGCAAGTAACCTTAGATGTCTTGCAAATACTGGAAAAATGTTTGCACTTCTGGTTGGCAAAGAAGTATCCATTTAGGGTCATCTTGTATGCTTTGAAAAAAGTAGTACAGGAGAGTGGGTTCTATGTAGAATATTGAATTTGTATTAGTCAGGATAAGGAATGAAGTTGGAATGTTCATTAATGATGATGCTAGTAATAATCTACCACATTATATGTCCTGGCATAGCAAGCTGTGATGGTTAAATGTAATATGTAGGTTCAATTTTATACTAAAATTGCCTGAGGATTTCATATGTGCCCTGCAAGAATCTTACTTGAATTAACCAATCATTTAATGTGCTACTGAGGACATTCATTTTCTCATTATTTATCATAAAGGGAACAGGCTATTAGTCATTGTACAGTAACTACAGAAGCAACTTGAACATTTGTCAAGGTGCTGTTACTTTAAAATATTTACATATTTGTGCACTTTGGTTGCTAAGCAGTGTTTTATGGCATCCTTCAATCTGAAAAACTATGATATGTGCAGCTGGGCAATGTCTGAGAATGTATTGTATTTTTATAAAGATGTTCTTCTAATCATATTTGAAGTTTTGACTTATCCCATTCACTTGAGATTTCCAGCTACTCTTCTTGAAGTCATTGTTTTTAGCTTTTTGGCCTAAAGTTAGATTCTAAAGCTTCAACTCAGGCTATGATTTGAATGTTGGGGACAGGAATTCATACCCCCTAGAGGGAGTGCATGCCTTATCTTTGATAGGAAACGAGTTTATCTTACATAAATTAAATTATGGAACCAAAATATTTCATGCTGCTAGATATTTTCAATGGTTCATGTGAGCAATCACTTGACCTGGAAATTTGTGACAGCTTATATTCTTGAAAATGTCAGCTATTAGAGGAGTTTGTTTACTCCTTAAATATCCCTGAGGAGGTGATAGGATGGATGTCTCCCTGATGTTGTAGAAGGGTTAAAGGTTATACCAACATCTTTTGCTAAATGGTAGCTGCTATGAAAACCTAGGACCATAATAATTTCCATGCCTGGAATTATTAAATTCTTCCTCTCTGCTTAGAATGTTGGCTGAAATTTGAGGAAGGTATACAGGCCATGTTTATGTCAGACCAGCAGATGCCATCACTATTCATCATGTATCATCCACAAAGCTCATGTCCCCCCTTCCTTTTGTTCATATGACCCTGTTAGTGTTGTCCCTGCTAACACTTTTGTCATATGCTAACAAGTGTATCCCATCATTCCTGTCAATCTCCCTTTTCAAGAGCTATGTAGTATTTTGCTTCTCTCTTCCTCATCGCAAAATTTTGCTCATTTGGTATAAATGAGAAGATGTCATATTGACATTCAAATTGATGTGAAAGTTTTGATGCGATCACAGACAAAATCAGCTCTTTGATTTTTGATAATGACATACTCCCTTCTTGATTATGTCTTCAGTCATAGCAAGACTTGCTCCAAGTCCCTTTCCAAGATATGAGTAGTTGAGTTAGAGGAAGGATGGAATTTTCTTGTGATGAGGAATGTAGATTAATAAGGAGAGTGAGACAGAACCAAAATAAGTGGGACTGAGTTTCATTAGGTTAAAATGATGCATCTTAAGTACCATACCACCTACAATTAAAATAGTTGAACTGCCAAATAGCAGATTAATTCCAGAGAAGAGAGTGCTAAAGTTTGTTAAATTCTATCCCCAATGTTTATACTAAAGAATGTTATAGGGTACATTTGTAGTCCTTAAAGATGTATAAGTCTCAGTAAAAAAAATGAAATATGATGTTCTTCCTCCTGGTGTACCCAGCTGTTTTCAAATATAACCAACAAAGGTTTCTTATTAATTGGGAGCAGAATGGGGGATGGCCTTAGAGATTTCAAGTCTATCTTTAAAGTTTACTGACGGACAGGTATTTAGTAGTTGTTATAATTAGAGGTACAGATTGCATTTTTCAGAATTAATGATCACAAACAAAGTTTTGATTGACAGTTAGAGCCTGTGTAATCCGAGAAATTTGTACCTTTAATGAGGGTCATGTGTCATGGCAAAACTGTTGTCCTTAGCTATGATGTTTCTTATTTGATAGTTGTAACAACTTTATTGAGGAAAAGAAAACAATTTAATGTACTGAGAACTTGGTGTATGCAGGAAAACAGAACTAGTTCCTTTCAATTTCTTTGTCTAAGCTACCATGTACCCAGGCTCGTAGACAGACATGGTACACAAGGGAATTGAAATGTGTCCAGGGGGACAACAAATTTTTCTGAGGGGGCCAAATGTGTAAAAATAAAGTCAACAGCAACTTTAAACTTTCTAATGGGGCGAAAACAATTTTTAGGGGGATTTGCTCCCCCCACCCTACCATAGATGGGTGTGCGTGTACCTTTAGTAATAAGTACATGGAGTATTACCCAGCAAGCATAAGTATTAGCAGTTTATATTTGTTTTATTGCATCTAATGCCTTCCTTGCAAACATGAATGAGACCAACGTTGCTTTTGCCTATTTCTTCTAGGTGCACTCGCGCCTCTCACAGCAGCTCCTAACGTACCAGCTGCCCAGACTACACAAGAAATAACCATTCCGAACACTGTAAGTGACATTGCAAGCCAACTTTGTAGTTTTCAATTTTTTAACTTTACAAACCTAGTCCAGTGCCCTACTCTTTTTATGACTCCTATGGGCCTTGAGGCAAACCTTTCAAACATCTAGAACCTTTATTGTGGATCAACAACCCTAGCACCTTTAATTTAAAAAGGCTTTGTTTTTTTGTCTGTTAAACCTTAATTTTCTGGCCTTGTGTTTTCTGTGTCTTATGCGGAGTGTGTATTGAGCCTGTATCCCCAGGGAAGGGGCCTGCAAAGGCTCATGGTATATATCTTACCATTTGATATAATCATGTTGCTCTTTAAAATAATTCTGATTGCCCATCCAGTGAAGAAGCTTCTTATTAAACTAAAATAGCATTTCTTTCCTAGAGTGAAGGCCTTTTATTTATGACTATGGAGGCCTGTAATTCATGTGACATAAATTTAGTGAAGTCCATTCCAAGTAATATTAGTTGACCAGTGAGATTAAAACATGTCCTTATGGACATATGTAAGGGTAAAAATTCATCTAATGCAAAAAACTGAGTTAAATTAGGTTCAATATTATTTGATGGTCTAGATATGACCAAGTTAAAAACGAGTACCAGGAATGAGCTAAATATAAATGTCTGCGTGTGTATTTCGCTCAGCAGATTTTTAACTATTTAGACCACTAAAAATATCTGCAGATACATAAAAGTTGTCAGTACTCTCAGTTAGTGGATGATGTAGTTAGTTAGATGAGGTTTTACGGCTCTAGTGGATGATGCAAAGTTTGCAAGTAAGATGAATTTCAGGTGCTGTTTTTCTCCCATAAATGAATGACATAGATCTTTGTGGCATTAAGGAGCTTTACAAGTATCTGTCAGGTTCAAACATCTGCTTTCATTGATATTATACATTTGGTCTACAGAAAGAAAATACTACCTCTGTCTTTGGTGTTGTGTAATAAGTACATCAAGAGTTTTTTAGTTCTGAATCAAACTAGTGCTCATTATGCTTTGGCATTTGTCAACCCACATACTGCAGACATCCCTGTAGGGTGTGTTCAGGTTATGTCAAAAATTTCATACTTAACAAAAAATTGTTACATGATGTGTAGAAATGTATCATTTGTGCTCGGCTGCTGAAAGCTATGAGGCTTATTTTGGATTTGGTGGTTGAAGATTGAAATTATATCATAGGTAGTGTGATGTTAAGGACTTGGGCTGTGGAATTATGTGAATTAAGCAATGCTGTTACACAATATAGAGTAGAATATAGAGTAGGGCAGGATACAGAGAGTGTAGGATATGGGGTCGGTCGGTGACATGTCACTTCCCCATGACAGCAACTTGTTGGAGTGAAAACAAATGTGTTGTGCATATTCTGTGCTATAGTGCAGTGCAGGGATTATTTTCACTCCAGTAGTGTAGAGCGTTAAGTGTTCTCATATGGTCATACTGCAGTCCGTTGTTTTCCCTCCAAAGTTGCTAGGGTAATGGAAAAAACCCGGATGACCGACCGACCCTGTAGAGTAGACTTTACAAAAGGAGTCTGAGTGTTGTACCATTAACAGCAATTCCAAATTACAAATTTTCAAGAAAATTTATGATTAGGATAAAAATTGTATAACACTGAAGAACACAGATTGATACATAAAAGTAAAAGAAATTAAGAAAAACAAGAAAAGATTATAAAAGCTGTTACAAAAATTTTCTTAAACTGTATTGAAATGGTAAAGGATGCCAAAGCTGTTTTGTACAAAAAGTGCTGTTTTGTTAATAAAATAGCTTTTCAGGAGTAATATTCTAAAAAATTGAATGATAGTTTCCTTTCTTAAGTTGTAGTTTATTCCACAGTGAATTAAGCTTGTTGTGTAGGTAGTGTTCCCTAGTAGCTTGGATGTTTTGGCAAGTCTAAAAAACTGTATTCCTTTCAGCATGATGGGGTTCCATGTTGAAATGTTTGTTCCACTTCACAGTATTTATGCATGCTTTGTCTTTGTTTTATCTGTAACAGCTGATCGGTTGTGTGATCGGAAAAGGTGGATCAAAGATCCAAGAAATAAGGTTAGTAATGTTGTGTAACTTTAAGGGATGAAATTTGTGTAAAAAAAAGAAAGGTGCTATGATCAAAAGATGAAATTTCATAGTACCCCATTTCAGTTAGTTTTGTTGCTTACTTTTGCTGAATAATTCAAAGCATCTGTTTAATTTTTTTTCAGTTAATTTATGGTTATGTTTAACTGAACTGGGACTAGTTGGAAATGTGCCCCTCTATGTGCCACACACACAAAAAAGGAATTGTTCTCAGAAATTAGAAGGGCGTGCATTATGTGTTCTACAGCATGTTGACCAAGGACCTAATTGATGATCACACTTTGACCTATGGTTCTTGGGCATTTATACTTCTAGTAATGTAAATCTTAGAATGCTAAATATGTTGCAGGTTGGAAAATTGAAGATAGCACTGAAGTTAAAGTTGCATTGGATGATCAGAGCAAAAATATGAATTTTGCCTCTTTCTAAATTTTGAGAATTGATATGCGTACACCCTGTTAGAGAGATTTATGTGTATTTCGTGGTGAAATTTTCCACTTTACATGTGAAACGTCCTAAAATATACTTTTGAATCCTAAATTGATTATCTGATGTGTTGATTACCTGGCACGACAGTCCTTTTTTGTCCCAATTTCTAAGGCATTAAATAAAAAATTGCACAGTAGCAGTTTTAAGTTTATTCTATCTTTGTAATGTGTCTTTGTAATGTGTGACATTACAGTACATTGGCAGAATTAACTTAATACTGCTACGGTGCCTTGTACAGTAGCAGTATTAAGTGCCATTGTAATGTGTGACATTTCATTGGTAGAACTAACTTAATACTGCTACTGTGCCTTGTATAGTAGCAGTATTAAGTTAATTCTGCCATTGTAATGTGTGAAATGGCAAAGCCCGGCTGCAGCCCCTGCATCGTAAGTGAGGCAGCTGCAGCTTACAGTTTTGACATTGTGCTCCAAAGCGGAAGATACTTCATGTAAGGTGCCCCAAACTGAGATGAACAGGCAACTGAAGGGAAGTGAAAAGGCTGAATAGCCAGTAGTGAATATGATTAGAAGGTGCTCACTTCAGGTTGGCTTACATGAAGTATATACCTCAAAAGCAGTAGTAAGGTAAAATCAGTAGAAAGGTGAGATTTGTTTCCATAAATTGGTAATGCATACCACAAAGTACTTCATTATGTGAAATGACATAAGTTGTCTATTTAGAATATTGTTTAGTTGAAGTTTCAAGTTTAACTGTAACAAACAAAAACAGTCATCATTTTAGGTTTGTAAAAGTAATTGATTTCTCTGCAGAGTTAGACTTCATAAAACTTAAGTGAGACATTAGAGTCAAGACTTTACACCTGGTGTGCTGGGCTTAATTTTGTAAATAATTTTCAGGACTATGTAATTTTCAAAAAGTATGAAGTAAAACAGAAGCCAACCTTTCAAATTGTTTGCGTAATTTTCTTGAAAGTTATGAGCAGCAAACAAGAGCAATAATTGGATACAGGGTTGTGTGTTTGTGCAATGTAGATGTAGATTTATGACCGATATGATATCATAAATGGAAAGAGTGTTAGAAATCGATTCTCACTTGGAATCACAATTATGACTGTCTCAACTATTTAATTCCAAAATTTGATGCACTGGGTCTCTTTCATGGTAAAATAAAACAGCACTAACATATTTAAATGAATCCTTGCTAACATCATCAGACAGTAGGAGAATTGATCCAAAGAAAATAATATCCTTCATCATGTGAGAAACAGTAATTTGGGAGTTTTTAGGAGTTTGTGATGAAGGCAAAGCAGCTTAGAGTTTGAAATTGGAAAGTGTAAAAAAGTAAGATAGTCTTATTTTGAATAGTGTAAAGATAAATTCAGCAGACTCTGTTATTGTGACAAAGTTTATCGGAACAGAAAGAAACATTGATCTTCTTTTACGTCACACACCTCTTTTCTGCAAAACAGCTGTCAGAGTTGATGCTCAGTAGATCCTGGAGCTTACTTCAGGAACTGGGTGACAGATTTGTTTCTCATTTATTTATTGCCTTCTGATTAATTTGGGTGAGGAGCTTAAGGATTTTCTGAGAGGTGGGTTATATCTTGTTTGTCTCATGGTATGCCAAGTGTGGTGGCAGTTCTTCACCATGCTCCGATTCACGATAAAGTCATAAATTTAATTGGATCAAAGGTATAATGATAACGTCAGTCATTTAAACTTGTAAGTTGTTTGTGAGAAGCCTTTTGAGAAGGGAATGTCAAGTGAAAATGGAAAGTATTCCCTCACAAATCTTATCTTTTGTTTACAGGAATGTGTCAGGTGCTACGATTAAAATAAATAATCTGCAAGAAGGGAATACAGAGAGGTCAGTGACAATTACAGGGACACCAGAGGCTGTTACATTTGCCCAGTACCTCATTAGTGCAAGGTGAGTTTTATGTCTTTATTTGCAAACCAGCCCTTAATCTACCTCCCTCTGGTTTATAATACTGTGAGATGGAAGAAAGTCATAGAGACAAGTGGCAAGAGAGAACAGTCAAATAGATCATATATATATATATGCTAACAGGAAGGGAAGTGAAAGAATGAAATGTCCAGATTTTGTTAAAGTTATTAAAACTTTGAGGAGTTTGTGATGAATTCGGCTGGCTTCTAGATGCCGAACTATACTAAACTAAACCTAATGAGTGACAGATTTAATTGGTCACAAGCAAGTCACTAGTAGCATACCAACATTTACAAGCTACTGTGAATTCCTACAAAATCTGACTATGCTCTATTGTCCAAATCTAGCGAACTAAACTGTGTGTGAGATTATTTCAGGTGTTGGAGACAAAGAGACTCCACAGGCACTTGATACTTGCCAAGCAGTTATGAAGAAGTACTCTCAGAAGGCCTAGTTTCAGACATTTGAAGTCAGATATTAACAACATTGAATTATGCTGGGAAAATCTTTTTGTATCAGTTATGCTCTTTCACTGAAATGTTGCTCAGAGAATTGGGTTATCTTTTGAAACAAGAAAGGAGATCAAATCATTAGTTGAAAGCAGTGCAGCTGGATAGATTGCAGGCCGTAAGGGGTGAATTCAAAATGGAGTTGCGTGACAGGTCCTTCAGGGTGAATTCATAGTCGAACAGATTCTTAAGTAGTGCTTGTATGCAGATGTTGACTTTAGGTAAAACAGTCAGTGGTTGAGTCATTATGTGTTATTTGGGGAACATCCATTGGCTGTCAGGCAGTGGAGAGTTCTATATTTTAGTTGGTAGCAGAGATCCGTCAGGATCGATTGTCTTTTCATAGGCTCAAGGGTGCATGAATAATCTTGTAACAGATGTATGGAGTATCGTAATATAGTTTACTTAGTTCATAGCATTATGAGTAGTGTCCTAAATTTTTAGGGGAAAGCCAGAAATTGGAAACAGGTATGTATGCATCAGGACTGGTTTTCAGTTTGATTACTGAAAGGCCACTGCTTTTGTCCGAGTTTTGCAGAATTAATATGAAGAATTGTGCTATCTTGTAAGAATGTTAGTGGCAAGGTATACTTAAGGTGTGGTCTGAAGATGTGAAATATCGTTTTCTATATTGAATAGCTCCAGGGCTGACATCATTCAGTGATTAAATGTAAGTTTACACAAACGTGGTCAAAGGGGATGAAACTTAAAAGCAAAGTTTTATATTCTGAGATTGCAAGCAGTTAATTGCCATGTTGCCTGCATATAGTCTGAGCTACTCCAGAACAGATGTGTATTAGGTGACTGAGATAAAATTACGTCAATTCTTCCACACAGTATGCTATAGAGAGCAAAAGCAATGTAGTTTGGAGTATTTCCCTATAGTAACAGTGTTAGCAGTAGCTGTGTTCTTAATTTTGCTTGTATTAAATTTCTATCATTCTTAAGGTATCGATTAAATTGAAAAAAAAAAACCCTAAAACTCATTTAGATGTTAGGTTGTGACACACTGTAATGTACTTAATGTAAGTATACTGTACACCAAGTATAAAAGGAATCTCATTACACATAATTTAAAAAGCTGCTTTCTCTATTATCGGAACTTTATTGTGCAGTGCCATGGATGGTGACTTACTCCATATGTCATTGTAATAGATGAAACGAATAAGATTTAGATTTAAGTGGTGTCATCTACCCAATTTAGCTTTGTGGAGGCAATAGCTCTTGCTGCATGGATGTTTTAATGGATTTAAAGTACCATTTAAAGTACCATGTATGTCTAATATGTTTCAAATGTTGTTTTTCAATGTTGTGCAAAGTAAAACATTTTTTAATACAAGTCAGATTGCTGTTTCCTTGCACTAACACTCAAGTTTTGCCACTCAATAACTTGGCCAAATATTTGCTTGACTTTACTGCACATAACATGAAAGCAAAAAAAAACCCAGTCCTGAATTCTCCTCAGAATCCATTGGTCCTCATTTCACTTTTCTCCCTCCCAAAGTGGTCAATGTTTATCCTTAAATACACCAGGGTCATCTGGTGTCCTCTTCCCAAGTCTTTTGTGTCCATTGTGTCGTTTAATTTCTGTGTTACCATGCTGGGAAAATTGTCATCTTTTTCTATGGTTCTGGTGATGTTAAATTAAAATCTCATTTTCAGGGTAGTTTCTAATGCTGGACGGTTTGCCTGTGTCAATCTCTTTTTTTTTCTTGGTGTTTCCCATAATTTGGTGAATAGTCCCCTCAATGGAACAGCAGCACTCACTGTCATATGCTAATTGTTTTTAGCAGTTAAGTTTAATAAACCCCTAAGTAACCACTAACTTGTCTGTGGCTTTTCTTGTCTTCACCATTAACACTGTACAAAACAATCAAATCCCCAGTCTGTGCTGTACCAACCTGTGCAACTTTCCCCTCATAAAAAGCTTACCTCTGCATCAAAATTTGTCCCCTCTAACAGAACAACAGCATCCATAATTTGTGGTGGAGAAAAGATGATGACCTGCCCCTAACTTGATGCTGAAACTTCTAATCTTTATTCATGTTAAGGTGTGGTTTTCTTGGTATATTGGAGGTGTGACGGAATGAGGCATGACTTTATCATTGAGTGTTTTGGTGTAGGAGTTTGTGTTTTCATGATTTTCATAACTGTACTAAGCATACTTTCTTAAGACCCTCCCCTTCCCCCCACCCATACAATCATACTTTGAAAAAAAGTGATTTTCGGCAAAAAGTCTGTGCCATTTAAGAGTTAAGGGGTTTTTACTTCCCCCCTTCTTCCTACAAATGTTTTGTATTCTTATGAAAATCATGAAAACAAGGGATGACCTCATAATTGCTGGTGCGTCTTTTGTGTCATTCTCACTCGCATGCATGCCATGTGTATACTTGCGTAAACAAGAAGTATTGTTTCTCAAACTCATTTACGTACCTATCATCTTATTGCTGTCAGTAATAGTGGTCTGTCATCATCTCACATTTATATAATCGATGCAGTCATAGTAAAATTAGTTATCTTGTAATCCCTGAAGTAAACAGATCCAGAAGAACGACCTCATGGAGTAAAATTTGTCAAAAAAAAAGGTTCAGGTCAAATTTTTTACAAATTTCTATGAAAAACTGATTTCTGCCACTTTATGACTGTCCACAGGTGGGGAATATTAAGTTGGAGGTTGGAAGTCTTTTTGTAGGACCCAAAATTTCCATAACATTGCCATTATCCTGTATAAATATTTTATTTTCAGGTAAAACTGGCTTGTTATTGGTCACTTTGTCTTGAAACTTTACTGGGGAACAAAATGAAAGAATTTTTTAGATACAAACTGCAGTTTTGAAGAGAAGCAAAT
This sequence comes from Holothuria glaberrima, assembly GCA_009936505.3. NCBI lineage: Eukaryota > Metazoa > Echinodermata > Holothuroidea > Aspidochirotida > Holothuriidae > Holothuria > Holothuria glaberrima. The sequence continues at coordinate 464,806 of WURT03000029.1, forward strand.
TACTTTATCAAGAACAGAAATGTTGGTGCCATTCTTGGCCATTGATGTTTTTACCTGCTTATCTGCTTTACTCAAGGGATTATAGTATTTCTCATACTGTGATAACACCCTTGATAGATTGTTTATGAGTATTTACAATCCCATTCTTTCATAGTCGTTTTTGTCCTATTGAAATTTGATTACACCTATACCCTTTCTCCCTTTTGTGTTTTCCCACAGCTTGGAAATTGCCAAAGGCATGCCCTCTACTCTCCCCACCAGCTTGTCATCAACAACTGTCTCACCCTTCCCAACATCTCCCTCACACCTCTCCTCTACTCCTTCCTCCCTGTCCTTAAATGGAACCTTCCCTCCTGTTCTGTCTGCCCTCTCGTCCACTGCCACTCTACCGCCGGGCATGAGCACGGACACCATAACGACTTCCACATCCCCAAGCGACCTGCTAGCATCGTTGCAAGTGACCAACTTTCTGAAGGCAACACCGCTTATGGACTGGGGTTCGCTGTCCAATTCGGTCTACACCTCCAAGCTACGATCCACGGCTAACAACAGCAGTGGTAGCAAAAAGTTCTCACCATACTAATTCCTATTTGGAAGGCAGCTGCACTTGCGTTCATTCTTGACCAAAGCTCCTGTACAATGTATGTATTGGGTATTTCCAGCTTAATGGTAGATGCCTCATTTAAATGGTAGATGGCTCATTTGGTAGCAAGCAAAGTGCTGTATGCTGAAAAAGGGACATGTGAATTAAGAAAAAGTAGCCTGCATCTTTATTCCACCATGGTGTCACATTATGGTGGAGTAAGGGGGGAAGGTTGGCATTGTGGTGATGCTGCATATCCTGCCAGCTATGTCTTCACACCCATATATCAGTGATTATTAGTATGTCTGACATGTTCTTATAGCTAGTTCATTTGTCTTTAAAGTGGGTGTAATTTGTTGGTGAAGCGAATCCAAGTGCTGCCCTATGGGACAGCTCCACCACCTTTCTCCTGCATTGTTAACTTTTGTGTGGTAGATAGAACCATTCACACCAAAGATGGTGAGGTTGCTATGATAAAATCACCATGTATACTGATATCATCATGCAGCAGAAATTCACACCTCAGTTAATAAAGTCTGAGACAGTTGTAGAGCAGTCTTATCATTGCTAAACTGGCTCTTGATTGTCAGATACAGGAAGGCAAGTTGTGGATAGAGGCCCAAGAATTCTTCACTCCTTTTCCAATATAGACCAAAACTTATAGCTTGCAATTTGCTGAAAACTCTACCTTTCTAGAAAAAGCAAAAAAAGAGTTTCATTATTAACCTATATGTGTTCTCTGGGCATTTTATGGTTGTTTTTATCAGGCTGCATGAAGATTCTTTTAAGATTAACCAGTTTATTTTTGTTTAATGGCCATCTTGCAGTATTTTCTGTTGGCAAATGTGTCTACAAATCTCATATTTTGTGAATTTGTAAGATCTGCATCATGTCATACAACATATTATTATTGTTAGTCACCATTTCTTTTTTTAACAGATGGCATTATTTGCCAAATTGTAAGAAATTATTCACTGTCCTATGCATGCATATGGTTGGCTGGAGTGAATTCATCCTTGAATACTTTCTGCAATTTATTTGTAACATCCTATTTCTGTAGACCATTTCCAAATGTCAATTACAAAGAGCCATGGGATGGAGTTTTGGTATCTATCTGTCCAGTCAATGGCATTTTACTGTGGCCAAAAACCACACATACCAAAATTTTATGGCAAAATCCTTTGTAATTGGTATGTGGAGAAGGGTGTGTACACAATAAGAACAATTTTAATGGAAAATTTTCAACTTACATATGTATAAAATCATTCATTAGCACAACCAGCTTTTCTTTTTACCGAATGACCATTTCAAGTGAATCAGTTTGACAAGTGAAATAATACTTTCACAAAATTCGCTGTGTTACACGTGATCATTTCTCTAACATGAGGGTGTAGTGTTTTACATAAGTAAAGTGGCAGGCAAAATACGATATCCTCAAGCAAAGAATTGCATTATGGGAAGTTGAAGATCTTTTCAGACGAGAGAATTAAAACATTTGCAGTTATGCATGAGCTGATTCAATGACCACAAGCATTTCAAGTCGCTTAAGTTGCAAATTAAAGTTGGATTTTTTTTTTTTTTTTTTGGAGACTCAGAGTGAAATAACCTTATTGAGAGATCTCCCATTGTTTATCTTCTATCAGTGAGTGCTGTAATATTTCAGAATTTTTTTAAAAGAGAAAAGTTAAGTTTAGTGGAATCAGACTTTTTAAAAGAAATAAACACTTAACTTGCCCATTTCCTTGCCTTTGTAAATTGGAACTAGGCAATCTATGTACTTGCCATTCAAGACGCACCGTAAAGATCAAATTTTTTGACGAGAAACCACTCTGCGTTCGATTGAAGAGGAGAAATTTGAACAGGTACTCCTCAGTTTCATATTTATGAAAAACTTTTGTGTTAAAGCCACAAATAAACAAAAATTATTGCCATTCTGCCATTTTCCATACAAGCCACTTTTTTTATGCAAAGCACATTTTTTAAAAATGAGTCTCCAGTCACCCTAAATTATGGCAATTTTACATCAATGCTTTCTCAGTATTTCATATGTAAGTTATGTGTAACAGGGGAAGCTGTATAGTAAAGACAGTAAGGATTTCAAAATAAGTAGTGTATTCAAATTGTAGGCTTTAGAACTTTCATCCATATATTTGGTTGACATGCAATTACCGTACCATGTACCCTTTTTGAATGAAGAACATTGCCATCTGAAGGAAGTGCATCATGCAAAGTAAATTTCTTGTGATGTTAATTAAAAGTTAGGATTAATGATTTGATAAAATATTTTCTGATGGACCAACAATTGGTTTACCTGCTAAAGGCAACAGTAAAATTCTCTTAAAAGTATGTATATATTTTTGTGGATGAATTTTTAATTTGAAAGATACATTGCAGTTGAGTGTCATTTGCTTTCTTGTCCATGGAAGTAACTTTCAGTGGAGGCTTGTGATGTGGCTTAAGTAGAGACTTTACTATACTGTCAAATATTAGGTTGGCCATGTATGATATAATCCAAAAATATACCAAAGTTAGAAGCCAAGGTTAAAGCTGAACATTACACTCTAATCCAGAGCATAACCTTCATAATCTGTAACTAATCCCCATGATAATACACATAACAGCATTCAACTATCTGACTTTTACAATATTGATAGATTAACCTTTTAGTTACCCTGTAGGCAGAGAGCAATTGTTTATGGTAAACTTGTGAATGCAGTAAAGAGAATTGCAATTAATTGCTGTTGTAAAGATGGGCATTTAGGGTTGCATCCTTTAAAGGTGGTACACTTTCATCAAAAAGGGTAAAATGTTAGGATGTACTTTTTGTTGTCTCATGTTTGCTACATTATACTTTTTTCATAGCACTAGGTCCTTATACCTTTGAATCTTGATTAATGTATTCAAACATATTCACTTTTTCATTTTAAAATATGTAAAATATTGTTGACTTGCTCTTTTGTTTTAGTTTTTGCACTTCTATTTGTTCAATGAGGCTGATATAAAGACATCTTTTGAACGTCTGCCGAGGTCGGTCACAATTTCAAGTATTTTAAGTCTTCCGTGTAGATACAGCAGACATGACAGTGTCGCACAATACATGTGTTTAAATGTTGCTAAATATATTTTGATTAGTTATTAGGATATTTGAAGGAAATGAATATTAAAGTTTAGTGGATCTTTTCAGAACAAATGCATCTCATTATGTCACAAATGTAATAGTTACTTCCATTTTTAGCAATTTGTATTCTCTGATTAATGTTTACAACCTGTTATCATAATGAGGATCACAATTCACCATAGAAGAATACCAATTTAAATTCATCCTTCAATGTTTTCATTGGCAAAATATTTGAAATATGTAGTAAAGTATTCCTATGACAACCAGTATTGTATTCTAGATAATATGAGGTAAGTCGCCATTTATTAATGTGTGTAATATTTTTGGCTGGGAATAAATAGTTATACTTCATTAGTTAAGTTACACACAACATGCCACTGTATTAAGTAACATCATTGTATAGTATTCATGTTTATGGAGACAAATTTAGAGCATAAAATATTGTAGAAAATCATCCAATTTTGCTTTTTAGAAAAAAAATTATCATGTAAGGTGGTGATTAAAGATCTGTAACAAACTTTTTTGTCACTTGTTAACAGCATTGAAATATTATGCAAGCTGAGGCATTATTGATAGTCATAGGTCATAAATGACACAGCTTATTGTGTGTATACAACAAAATTGTGAAAGAATTACAGTCGTTTTGGCAAATTCACGTTTTAAGTTTGTCAGGGTAAGCAAAAAGAGACCAAAGTACAAGTTTTCTTGTTTGTGAAATGTTCAAGAATCTTTGGGACTGAAAATAGTTGATATTGTGTAACAGGCTAGTAGTGGGTGTATATATAAAATAATGGATATTAATCCATTCTTGCCTTGAGGAAATATCTGGTTGGTAATGGCAGACGGAAGGTTACCCAAGGTTTTTGTAGGAAGAATGGCACTATTGTAAATCTTCCATGAGGCTGCAATCACGTGGTGATTGACATAGTAAAATCTGAGTAATTTGAAACTCAGTCTGGTCTCTGTTGATTTAGTGTTTTTAAAAAAGGGAAAACATTAATGTTTGTTGAAGTGGTAGTAGTCTTTGTCTCTTGTTTGTAGAGAAGTTCTGTATTTTAAATTTTGTGTGTAAATTTACCCCATTCGTGGAAATCTGACTTTTCCCAATGATACAAGCAGGGATGAGTTAAAAACAAATTTAAACATAATTGTCCAAATATGGCATGGCATATCCAGATATGCATGGAATGATGCTTAATATCCATTTTTAGCACAAACAAAGGTTTCATTAAATTTCCATTATCAGGAAACAGTTTCTGTGGGGTATGGTCTTACATTAGGATTGATGGGAAAGAGTGAAATCTGCTTCTGTAAGTTGATCTATCATAATTGAGGCCTGTTGGCAAAAGAATGCAGTTCCCCCTCCTTCCACCTGCTTCCCAATCACACAAATCATACACAGTAACAGGAGGTGATCAAACTCAGTAATGGATAGGAATTGCACAGCTTATCTGTTAACACCCTTTTTCTGTGGGGTGGGGGGGTTGATAGCATGTATTGCATTCCATTGTTTTGTGGTACTAGAAGCCATTGCATTGGAAAAAAATCTTTTTTTCTTTATCCCTTTGTTTCAATTGTAAATAATTTACTTGGGAGACCAACCAACCAACAAAGGGCTCATAGAGGCTTCTTGCCACTTGTTTTGGTAGGCCAGTAATTAGTATAACACTAGCACTCTAGTTGTAGTTTAAGTTGTAGAAATGTCTTTTACAGAGTAGCTCGCCTGAATTTCTAGTATTTAAGCTGTTTTATGGCCTAAGTCTTCTCATGCTTAGAGTTTGTATAATAGCTACTGCCAGGCAGGAGACATTTCAAGATGGCAGATTACTGAAAATGTGCTATTATGTATACAGTGGCCACTTGTAATTGTGCAGTCGAAGAAGTAGTGCTATTTTGCAGTTTTTGTATTAGGCACACATTATAAATAGCTCCGACTTTGGATCGTAACAGCCATAGTATTTGAAAATGTGTGGTAGAGAATCTTGACAAACCTGCCTGCAAAATTGCTTGTTTTATAACAAGATATTATTAATATGATGCAATTGAAATTCTTGTCCACTTTATTTCATAATAATTTCAATGGTATTCTATCAATTACCTTAATTCTAAAACAGTTTGATTTGGATAGCCAATATCCAGTTTTAAGTCTAAATTTTCCTTAAAAGATAGTTAGCATTGATATCTGTTTTTATACAGAAGAGTGTTTTCACTTTGAGGGGTACCATCTTATTGAAAAAAAATCTGCCAGTTTATCTTAAATCTGCCTTGTTATTTATAATTAACTGTAATGTATAATCTAAATTACATTGTGTCAAATTGAACCCTGTCTTATGTCAACATGCAGTGAAATTAGATGACATTTTAGGATGTGAAGTGGTTGGTCTTTATTTATTTGAACTCGGTATGTTAGTATTTGGTTTGAAAGTGTGCTCTCTGTATTATTATTGACACAAATTTCAAGGAATAAGTGGGATCTGTTTTTTAGTCCTGTGTACAAGATGCAATCTCCTTACTTAAAGTGAGCATGACACGGCCAAATTAACTTTTGTGTACTGCAAGATTGGATACAGTATTGTATAAATATCATTTCACACACAGTTAAAACCTCTTCAATTCGGCATGAATGAAATTTGAAGAGAAACGTACAAAAATCCAATTTCGAAAAATGCTACAACAGGTCACCTGACTTATGTATGATGCAATTGTAGGCACCAACACTGCGCTTTAGTAGGACGTGTATCTAGATGTGGAATTAATACAATGCTGAGATAAAGTAATCGGGTGATCTGCCTAGCAAGCCTACAGTATTGTTGCTAACCATGCCTCCAATGACGTCACATCTTGAGACGCGCTCACATACGTTTTTTCGCTTTCGGATTTCAGATGGGCTGAACCTGGCCTGTATTTGGGATTCCACATGGTCATATTCCGGTACATATGGACATAGTTTAGTACTGAAAAAATGTGTTTTATTTCATGCTGTACCCAAAGATTACTTACTGAGAAACTTACCTTGGCCATGTCATGCCCACTTTAAAATTTGAAATTTGACCTACCTAAATTTAAAATTTGTAAGTTGTATATTCCAGTTTGCCCGAGAGAGGGTGTGCAAGAGCTCTCATCTTTTTAATATATTTTATTGTCTGAAGTAGTTAGGATTTTTTCACACCATTAAAATATCTTGCCCTTAAACTTGCTACCTCACAACTCGAAAGAGGAAACGTAATGCTAAGTTTACTGTGCTGTACTGGTGTAATGAACTTGCTTTTAACCTTTCTTGAATACGTGAGCAGGGTTCTTCATCAGTGTTGCAACTAATGATGGAATGGGTTCATGAAATGTAATTGTAAATGTACTTAATATATTTATAGTTTTGTTTTACATGTGTGTAGGTCAGCATTGAGGATGAATAATAATCATGTGCAAACATTCCCATTAGTAATGTGCTGAATTAATAATCTCAAATATTTCAGTCCAAACTTAAAGGCCTCAGGGTTCCAGGGATCTTTAAAATACTAACTTGTCTCCAGTGAGTTATTAGTCGTTTGGGTAGAAAATTTGATTAGCTGTTTGGGAGATAGAACGGCAAAATGAAAAAGAAGGTTTAGGTCACAGGATTACAGATATCTTACATTTGAAAATGAATCAAGATCCCTTAAAGAAGAACCTATCACTAGAAATAATCATAAGGACTTGGGTACTAATGGGAAATAGCATGTACTTGTAAGCACTGCAGGATCCAGGGCCTTTGTTTGGGAGGGGCCAAAATGGTGGCACAGTGATATGGGGGAGGGGTCTAAGGGGAATCCCCTCCTCCTTGGAAAATTTTCCTATGACTGATACCCTCAGATGCGATTTGGTGCAACAAAAGTGTACAATTGTCAAGTTAATCTTCTGAAAAATCGTTTTCGTTTTCGTTTTTTTGGCTCACCTTTGGGTGGGGCCATGGCTCCTGTTGCCCCCCCCCCCTTGGATCCACCAGTGCTTGTAACAGGTAACTTATAATGTTTATTTAGTTGGTACATGTTATACATAATAATTGGTGTATGGAAGGAAAAGTACAGTATGGGACTTACGCCATTTTTAAATTTATTCCCTACCCATCCATTGGGGTGCTGTAAGAGCAAATTACAGGTTACCTTTTTCAAGTTTAATAATGTTTGGAATGTTTAGCTTTATTTAAACGCTTGTTTGCCAATTGAGCAGAGTGAGTCACATAATCAATTTTCAATTTCTTATTCACAACGAACCTGTATTATTGTTCAAATGTAAATTGGATCTGGATTTTAAGAACCATTAATTGCCAAAATTCACAAAGCACTGTAGACTTCTAGGCTCTACGCAAAGGATTTGATTGTACATAGCACCTCAGTTGTATATCGCAAGTTTTAACAATGTGTGGTAGTTTTACAATGGTATGCTTCTTAATTTATTTTACTATAAATACATGATTAAATTTTTTATGAAGGGGATAACTTGCTTGTGGGTTCTTTATCAATTTAATCGGTAGTTAATAAAAGACTCTTTTAGTGACATTCTCCATTATTCTCAACCAAAGAAGAACAAATGCCCATTGTCAGATGTATGGAATTCTGTATATTGTATATTATCTTGTCAACTTATTTTGGAATGCATTACACATCATTGCAGACAGAAGATCACTGTGGAAACACTTCCATTTAAAAATGAATAGTATAAATTTCCCAAAAAAGGGGTTCCTGAATGTCCCATGCTCAATATTATCTTAAAGAATCTTGATATTTCAGGTTGTTCGCTTTTGATATTTAAGTCGCTGGGGAAAGAAAAGAACAATTTCTCTACAAGTCACCCAAAAATTAGTTATAGTAGTCATAACATGCAAATTACTTTTATGAGGTATCATTTGACTAATGAAGTCAATGCGATGTTTCACGTAAATAATAAAAGTCGTTTAGGTTTATTTTGAGAGTGCTGGGGTTTTTATTTTTTGCCAGGCAACTTTAACTTACATGGCAGTTTTTGCCAATAAGGGATTAATCTACTTTTTCTTGTCTTTGTTCACAAATAACAGCTGTCAATATCTCCAACTGACCCTGTACCCTTTAAAAGCAAAGTATACAAGAGGATATTTCTGCTTATCATTTGCAAAGTTGCAAGTTGCCTGAATGAATATTTCTGAGTGATGTGTAATTCTACCAAAATCATGTCATGGCCATTGTAAGGGGTTTCGATGTTCTTGTTACGTAGCATGAAAAATTATATTACTTTTAATGTTATTTGAACAAAAACTTTTATTTCAAGGGGAACATTATTGCAAATAAATTTTGAATGAGAACAAATTTGCTTGTGATTTCTTGTGTTGTGCAGACATTTCAAATTGATTTTTTAACTTGTGTGATCCAGCCTTGCCATTTCTTAACTCTCTGGGCTATGTGTATTGCGGTATTTTTGGAAATGCACCTTTCTCAAGTTTCTTCAATACCCTTTGTCTGTGTATGATCTCGTTGCATTTATCTGGCTGTGATATACAGAAAATGTTTAATTCCGATTTTTTTTTTTTTTTTTTTTTTGTCTTAGGGTCAAAGCAGTGTTTAAAAGGATTTCCTGGCTGAAACTAAATGAAATATCACAATTGACCCCTTACACTTTAGTTGTCAAAACATCTTGATTATGCATTTGAGACTCAAGGTGATGTTTAGTATAAAGCAAATTTAATTGGAACAGGCTTGCTCAGCATGTCATGAATCTATCCTCGTGCTGCAATTATGACTTGTTGGCAGAACTTGTACATTGTTATGGACCAAAGGGCTACAATTATGATTTCAGTCGAGACTTGTACATTGTTATGGAACAACAGGCTATAATTTTGACCGCATTGCCGAGACTTGCACATTGTTATGGACTGCCGGGTTACAAGTATGACTTCATTGTCAAAACTGGTACATTGTTATGGAACAATAGGCTACAATTATGATTTCATGTCAAGAATTGTTGTACATTGTTATGGACGATCAGGCTACAATTTTGACCTCATAGTTTAGGCATACACATTGTTATAGACCACCGGTGACAATTATGACTTCATTGCAGAGACTAGTACATTGTTATGGAACAACAGGCTACAATAATGACTTCATTGTAGAAAGTAGTACTTTGTGATGGACCACTGGGCTACAATTATGACTTCATTTTCGGGAGCAGTACATTGTTGTTGGAAAAGAAGCTACAGTTATGACTTCATTGTCAAGACTAGTTCATTGTTATGGAACAACAAGCTACAATTATGACTTCATGTCAAGACTTGTACATGGTTATGGGCTGCCAGCCCATAACCATTCTTTTCCTACTTTTCAGCGCTTTGATCTTTTGGAGTTAGCGCTTTATAAATATTGTATTTATGTATGTATGTATGTATGTATGTATGTATGTATGTATGTGTGTATGTATGTATGTATGTATGCCAGGCAACAATTATGACTTCAGTTTCAATGCTGGTACATTGTTATGGGCCACCGGACAAGCATGCAAAATTACAAAGATTGGAATGAATCCTGAATTGGACTCAAAATGACCTACGTAGTGAGACCCACATTGACGTATATACTGTGATTACTCGGCAATGAACCTCACAATTTTGTGCTGGCCTATACATAAAAATGATTCAAAACCGAACGGCACTTTGGCTGTCTGTCTGTCTTTGACCCGACCTGGTCTGAAATCATAGATATTTCTGGGAAAATTAGGGCAGTATGGTGATAATTTTTCGGGCAACTACTGAAAAAAATATGTACAACCATAAACAAACATGTTGAACCAGGCGGAGCGCGCGAAACTTTTGGTTATTCTGAGCCGAAGGCATTTGAAGATCATTTCATTCGTACACGGTCGATGGCACCGCAACGTAAAGGCCTGTCCACACAGGATGCGTATGCGTTGCGTATACGTCACGTCACGTCAATTTTACGCATCCTTCCGGATA
>WURT03000029.1:475564-493924 GCA_009936505.3 Holothuria glaberrima
GTCAAAACAACCATGTACCGTGTACGTACGTGGACGTGGGATACAAGAAACGTGATCACATGCCTATCTTGCATGACTCACACATTTGAGAAACTACATCCACTGGAACAAGATGTGCACAAATATATTGGGTAATTTTGTTTTTCTCAATAACTGATAAACGCAAATAAAGCATTAAGATAATACACAACCTCGGAAAACTTTGGGGGCGGCTTGAGCGATTTTTTTTTTATTTTGGGGGGGGGGGCTTGAGTCCCCAAAGCTCCCCCCGAAAAACCGCGCCTGTGGTACACGCTTCATATCTTATAACCATTATTGGGGCAACAATACATTATTGGAACCAAAACACTTTTCCGAAAAAACTCTGACCTCTTCAGAGACCCAGCATCAGTGGATAATCTTAGAGCAATATTATGACATGAGTAGCATATACTGTAACATTTGCAGTATGTATTCGACTTCCTGATAGGGGACCCTTTGGGTCCAGGAGCCGAGGCCCCATGCTCATCTTAACGGCGCTGGTCTGGTGTTGATTTTGTTGTTGTTTCTTTTTTCTTTGAATATTTTTATTTTTTGTTGTTCAAATTAAAATTGGAAAAATCAAATTGATCAAATATGATGTTTTGGTGTGGGAAGGGGGGGTCAACGTCGAGAAATCGCGTCTGGTCTGCCCAATGTCAAACATCTTCCTGTACGCCGCTGTGTCCACCTAAACATTTTAGCTCTCTTTACGCACTTAACAATTCCACAAGCCACCCCTTACCCCCTCCTTCCCCCAAAATACTAAAACGGCATTAAAATAGGTACAGTGCATCAAGTAGGTACTGTGACGAATATTGTGAAAAAATGCTTTATCATGGAATGATATTGTACAAGGGTTGTCTATCAGTCCTCTCTTCTTACAGTCGCCACTCTTTCCGTTACCGGTTGCCCCTATCGATGTTTCTAGTCTCCCACCCCACCCTCATCGGGGAACTTGGTGGGCAAACCCTGGTGCCACCCTTATAGCAAGGTCATATGGAGTATTGATATCAAACGAGCCAAGGGCGTAGCTAGAATGAAATTCTTAGGAGGCCTAGGTATCTAATGGGGTGGGGTCACGTCATTGATCGCCGTCCTGAGAGAAGTCCGGGCCCGTAGCCAGCTTCACATTTTTAGGGGGGCAAGTGTTGTGATGGGGGAAAATGTTGTGATTGGGGGGCATAAAATATTCCACCACATTAATTATTATGCAGTTTTAATTTTCATCTGAGGGCAGAAATATTTTTGGGGGGCATTGCCCCGAAATGCCCCCCGTGGCTACGGGCCGGAAGAAGTCTAAGGGGAGGGGTGTTCCCTTCTTCTTTGAAAAAAATTTGAATGGTTAGGATGAAATCTGGGGCTATATTTTTCATCGTGTTAACTGAATTTATGTTAAAAAATATTCGTTGATATATACGTGCCCGAAATGTGTCTTTTTGCAATTTTTCTCAATTCTTACACATGTTATTAGGACACAAATAAACATCTGCCCCGTAGATACGCGCCTGCAATCGACCCATCTTTTTCTCATCTGCTAGGCAGGGTGGCTAGGGTCGGTATGGGGGCATGAAGGGTCGCGGGATGAAAGCTATTGGATGCCATGATAGGAAGAAACCTTTCCTACGGTTTGCTACAGTACCTTGTCTTGGCATATATCATATTTGGCACTTAATTTATAATTTCTGTAGGCCTACCTAGTTTATTTCTAATTGCTATTCTGTAGTGTAACACGGAACATCTTACAACAAACCTTGCAACGGGCGAAGCTCTCCAATATGTCACGCATAGAAAACTCTGTTCTTAGATGAGGATCTAGACGTGCAGGCAGTCTTGTATCGAGCCATCTTAACTTTCGAGCCAGAAGCGAAGTCCAAGCATTAACATTTCATCTGGCAAGTCAAGTACAACGCCGCATAGGAAATCAATTCCAGTCAACAAAGTATGATATTGGTCATGGCAATTCATTAATGCAAGTATACATTTCGTATAGCTGTTTAGTGATAAACATTGGATCATGAACCGTGGGTTTTTGTGCTTCAATCATTAGTTTCAAAAATGTAAACTATCCATGTGAAAATTTTAATGTGAAAATTTTAATGTGTTACTTTTGAATAATCACATATTGTGTTGTCACTCCAATGTCCAATATTCTCGCTGCAAAGGCAGTGACACACTGCAAAAACAGTTGGCGAAAATTTCACTAATTATGTGCATGTATGTGAAATTAGGTAAGGTTTGCCCAGTTTTGTTGATTAAATGGGTTTACCAACAGGTTAAATACCACTTAACTTGATAGCCAACGTTTGGGGTAACCCATAATCAACAATTTTTGGAAAAACTTTTCCTTATTTCTGTCCTTTTAACATACATGCCTAGTGTTGGTAAAATATTTACCAAAATCTTTGTGAAGTTCACTCAAAACATCGTGAACTACATATAGTTATGCTGTATTGTTAATGTGCAGTAGCTTAGGAGTGCAAATCGCCAGGAGCAAGGGAAGCCCTGGCACCCAATCCAAAAAACAGGAAGCCAAACCATCAATTTGTTCCATGAAAACTAGTAATAGTAATTATCAAACTAATCGAAATGGGGAGGAATTTACATGTAAAAAGCCAGTTTTGAAATATGGAGTGAAGTTATGCATTATTAAAATGCCTCTAAGCTATGGAATCAAATATGTGCTTACCATTTTCGTAATGGTTCGAGTATAATGTAGGTAGGGAGGGGGATAATCCTCTCCACCTTCCAAAGTGGAGGGACATATCCCTCCGCCCCCATCTGTTGACGCCCATGTCTTTTGGGGGTACTGACGAATAGGCAAAACCTTAAATATGGCATATTGACGAATGTGATGTTTCGCGCACTGAACTGCTGAATGTGGCTAAGTGGTGAATGTACATTAGCCCACACGTGACCTGTAAATCTCATCAGGCAAAATTGGAATGACAATGTAATATGCCTATATTTTATTTTCTACAATTCAAACTAAGAAGGGATTAACTAAAGCAAACAACTTGCAAATGAGGGAACCGTCGTCACCATGTGAAATTGAAAAAAAATAGCTTCGTCACTATTCCAAAAACGGGTTTGACCGATTCTTCAGTGTACTAACGGGACTTACCGTATGAGCGTTTATGGATGGATGGACTCGGAGAGCGCCAAAAATAAGATTTCAAAGACCTTTTAATAATATTTATGTAACATTTTAGTATTTGATTGTCTACAATTAATACTGAATTCGCACTTAACAGACCACACATATCGCACTTTGATTATTTTTTCATGAGATGATGACAGCCTAATTCAGATAACAACATAAGCTTATGAGGCAGAAGAGGGGGGGGGTCAGGGGGAATGCCCTCCCAATAGGGGGCAAAAAGATTGATAAATTACATAACATAAGATAATAAAAATTCGGGCAAATTGGTATCAAAATTCGATATTCGGGCAAAAACTAACCTTGCCTCTTAGAAATATTGACCCCCGTGCTCATATGGATAACAAAGACCAGTCGATTTCTCCATGATATGTAGCAGGTTACCTTTCGATGGCAGAGAGGACCATTGTTTGTAGAGCTTACATGGGATTTTACAGTATAGTTTCCCTTCAGCGCTGCTCTACGAAAAGTAACAATGAGACAATGAGCGTTTATGATGCACTCGAAGCGCGCTGATAATAGCGTTTGAAAGGAATTTCAACGATTCATTCACTCATTTTACATTTAAATAGTTATCTGTCTACAAATTATATTGAATTCGCACTGAAAAGATAACGAACATCGCAGTGCGATGCTTTTTCATAGCAGGATAATCAGTGGCCTATCCAAGATTTTTCAATACGGGGGCGCAACTGAATGGTCAGCCAGGCCAGTTGTAGGCTACAAAATAGCTTAATTAGATGAGGTTTTACGGATCAGTTTGTAACCAATAGCAACACACATGCATGGGACAAATTGTGAGGAGACTGACCTGAATTTTACACAAAGGTTTAGGACCAAAAAAGAAAATATTTAGAGACATTTGTCGACCCCGACTTTTTAGCTGATAATACGGGCCGCGCTCCCCCCTCCGTATCCTCACAGTTTAATTCGGACTAAATGTCACGTGATGCATGATGCAGCTGGTTTGAGGGTGGGGAGGACAGGGGCGGCGCCACTGGGGGCAGGGGGCGACCGTCCCCCTACAATTTGCAAGAAAAGGGAAAGAGAGAAGGAAAAGAAGAGGGTAAAATAAGAAAAGGAGAAAACGAAAGAAAAGAAAGGAGGAAGCGAAAGAGAAAAACAAGAACAGAAGGGGCTAGGTTTATATCTGATCCATACCATTAATCCAGAGCTTCCAAGATGCCCCCTATTCCGGTGTTTGTGGCCTTTAGATACCCTTGTATAACGCACAAATGAAGCAAGAACAATTTTCGTAATAGTTCAAGAATGTTTCTGTGGACTGCACGCAGGTTTTTTTTTTTTTTTTGCGTAAAAACTCCCCCGAATAAAAAGCCGAATAGAAGATTGTAAAATATCCAAAAGGGGGCTGGTTGGGGGGGGCTTCAGGAGGTTTTTTGACAACATACCCTTCTCTTAGACAACAAGGGCCTCTGTCCTCTTCACCCAACCAAAAATTCACCAAATTTTCCAGGATATGAACAGTTCCAAAATATCCCAAAGATAGCACCATTTTGCATCAAGGCAACCTTAAATTACCAAAAAATTTCTTAAAGCACGACCCTCTTTCACCCGGACAAAAATTAGAGTTTACTAAATTATGAAAATTTTCCAGCCATATATGATCAGTTCAAAAAATACACCAAAGACAGCATGCACCATTTTGCATCTAAGCAACCTTGAATTACCAAAAATTTCTTAAAAGGGGGGACACCCCACCCCTAGACCCCCCCCAAGACAGCGCTCACTCACCCCATGCTTTGCTCTCCTATCAAATTACCCTGGCGCCGCCCCGGGAAGGATGGACGATAATAGTGGTTGCACGGGTTCGTGCTCCTTACCCTGTCCAACTCCTGGGAAGCCTGAATATTAATTACATAATTATCTTACATGATAGATGGGTGAGAAATTTCATTTTTAAATTAAGCCAATTGCGGGGGAAATGCCTCAGATGACAATATAGATCATCAGACCTCCAAATTCTCCAGGTCCCAACAGTGAGCCCCGGATCCGTTATTTCTAGGGCTTCGCCATTTGCGCTTGAAGAAGTTCTGGTCACGGTCAACCCCCACCCCACATTTGAGAGGGTGTTGACACTCTTGTATACAATGGGGATTAATCGCCTTATTATTACTTCCCATAGAGTATTGTAAGGGGCAGTATTGCAAATACCAGTGTAACCTCTACCAACAACCATCCTCCCGTCATCAAACCTGCTGAATCACGAAGAAACCGACTAGCATGTTGTTTCGTAAAAAGAGTGGCCTAAGTGCGATTTTTATGGTTTGTTCAGGGCGCAATTCAATGTCTTTGTAGTTTATATAAATGCTCAAAAATATGCTAAGAAAATTTGTAACAGATATTGACAGGGGTCAGATTTAACTATGTCAAAAATCAGTTGATCATTTTACTTATTATTATAATAATAATAATATAATTAGGCTATTTTATTAGCGGCCATGTTACTTTTGCCGCCATCTTGATTGACTTGGATTTTCAACAAACAATGTTCGGAAAATACGATAAGATTATTTCCCATAAAATGTGGTCAAATATTAAGAGCAATTGTGTCAAAAATATTTTGATGACTATTTTCTTACTTTTTATGAATTATAATTAGGCCTATTATACTGGAGCCCATTCTATTGTTTGCGCCATCTTGAGTAACCTGGGTTCCTGCATAAAATCAAAACTCGTGCTGTAATTTTTTAAGTAAAATATTTTAACGATAAATCAGGGGCTTTCAATAAAAACATAATCAGCTTTTTTGGCTTCTTTTTTAATTAATTCCTTGTTCTGGAAGATACTTTGAGGGGTTGTTGTTTTAACTCCTTCGGCACTTTTTCTCCATTGTGGATGACATATTTTCTTGTGCGAAGGCTTGTAAAACCAGTTTGATTATCACAATAGTAAAGTACAGCACTTCGAATGGGGATTGTGGCATTTCAGTCGCGTACGCAGGGGAGGGGCATTGAGCCATGGCCCACCCTCATAGATGCCAATTTTTTTTATATATCCTAAAAATACGTAATTTTGTAACACAAATTTTACTTCCAAGGGTAGCATAGGCCTATGTGGCACCAGACTGCATGAAAGGACACCTAATTTTTCAAAAATTTTCAAAGGGGAGGGGTTATCTCCCCATGCCCCCTCACTGATGCCAATTTTTTTTAGTTCCTAGAAACAGGCAAATTTTGTAACACAAATTTTACTTTAAAAGGTAGCGTATGTGGCACCAGATTGCATGTAACCACACCTAATTTTTCAAAAATTTTAGTGTCCCCTCCACTTAAAGCCCTCCCCTCAGGCCGGCGATCACTGATGCCCTTTTTTTAGTTCCTAAAAGCACGCAAATATTGAAACACAAATTTTACTTCAAAAGGTAGCATATGTAGGATTACCAGGATTACCATGTAAGGACATCCAATTTTTCAAAAATGTTCAAAGGGGAGAGGTTTCCTTAAATGGGCCAATTATTTTTTAGTTAGTTCATAAAAATACGTAAATTTTGTAACAAAAAATTTTGTTCGAAAGGTAACGTATATATGTGGCACCAGATTGCATGTAAGGACACCTAATTTTTCGAAAAGTTTCAAAGGGGAGGGGCCCCCTCTCCTTAGACCCCTCCCCCAGGCCGGCGATCACACAACATACTGCATGGCCCCCTTGAGAGATATCCTGCGTACGCCACTGTGGCATTTTTGTAATGTTTTTACAAAATTTTTGAAAACATACCATTAATTTGGGCGGCCATTTTATTTTTCTGCCAACTTGGGAACCTGATACTCGCTAGGGAAGTTCCAAACATCAAATTTTAATATTCATCATAAAAAATGTAAATACATGTATTCAGAGTTGTTGCGTCAAATATATATTTTAAAAATTATTTCGTTCATTAGTATTTGATACAGTTTATTCAAAATTGATGTGGTAATTTTGGTTTTGGCAGCCATATTCCCAAAATATTTACCGCTACTATAGTTGATATCGTATGCAAACCAAAGGTTTCTACATAAAATATTAGGTCCAAAAGTTTTGAGGTTGGGGTTGGATTCGGAGTGCCTCCGAGTCATGGCCCATATGCTCTTTTGAGTCCTCGTGACTTAAAGGTCTGGTGATATGCAAATTACACAGTTGGGTATTTGATGTAAAAAGCATTCTAAATCCAGAAAATAACCACAATTTCCATCGAAATCCATCAAGTATATTGACCATTTTACAGAACAATTTCCTTTCACATTTGTACCATGAATAAACGTGAATTTTAAATGCAAAGTTATGATGTCGAAAGAGGGACATAGCATACCATATATGGCTAATATTAGTCTTTGTTTTTCGCAACTTTCATTTCAACTTGAAGGACATCTGTAGTGTGGTCAACCTGAGGGATTTATCATGAAAGTTAAAATTGTTTCCTTGAAAAATGTTCATATCACTCATGAAACTGTAAACCAGCTGACCACTAATAAAGATTTAATTTATAAAGGGTTAACACTGAAATATTCACAATGTGCAACACTCCACATCATTATTTTTGCATAGGCAATGAGTTACTGCTTCAAAACCATCAAACTTTGAGGACGTACATTTAGAACGGTTGAAAAGATATTGTAATAACTCTTTCACTGGGGGATTTTATTCTTTAACTGCCATGTGAAAACAGTTCTTTTCGGTGGCATGTCACCATAACTTTGATACCACGTGATTATACCCACGGCATTTGACGTCCTAGCTAGTCAAAAGGTATTTTAAAACAATACTACTACACAAGTTCTCAAACTTTCGAATGGCGGTCACTTTTGGATTTATGCAAGTTACTGGAAACCCCTAACATGTGTGACTGGACTGGCGGCTTTGATAAGATTTTTCTGACAAACGCCTATATTGTTTATTTTAGGCAGCACATTGGAATGACTTAGTATTTTTTCCCACCCACTGCTGCATAAGTATAATAAATGGACTTCCATTTAACCAGCCTAATAGGCGGCTTTATTGGTGTCTGCGCAGTGTGTGTGTGTGTCAACTGTAGGCTACACCATGTATTGTATAGGATGCACATGACCGTGAATATCCGGTCTTTGTGGTGTATCTTGTAAATCGTGCGGCCTGTCAAACCCTACATAGGCACCGTCTCAGCGCCTGACACATGCACAAGGCTCACTCTATCAGACACAGGATGGACGGCTTCCAACTTTTCCCACTAAGTTGTAGTGAGTCGTGTTTGTATGATCCCCGCATCCTGGATACGCCCGTCGAAACGACCTTTCAAACGTAACACTAACTCCATGGGGCTCCATGCCAATTTTAAACTCACGAAAATCACGACCGAAAAAGGCGCGTGTGTACACGTACACGGAGCGACTGTTACGGTGTTTTGGTAATAGACAGCAGGGACGTATTAAGGAGGGGGAAACTGGACCATGCCCCCATCACTGATGCCGATTTTTTTCCGATTTTTTTTTTCTGGTATAGGCCTATTTTTACTTCAAAGGTTGCATATGTGGCACCAGATGGTTGCATGTATGAACACCTATTTTTCAAAAAAAAAAAAAAAAAAAAATTCAAAGCGGAGAGGTCCTCCCCTTAGACCCCTCCCCCTGGCCGGCCATTGGGTCATGCCCCCTAGCACTGATGCTGATTTTTAGTACCTAAATAAAATAGGCTTAAGTATTTTTTTTAACAGAAAATTTTAATTGAAAGGTAGCATATGTGGCATCAGATTGAATTTAAGGACAACGAATTTTTCAGAAAACTTTCAAAGGGGTCCCCCTTCCTTTAGACCCCTCCCAGACCGGCAATCACACATCATATCATGGGCGTGGATCCATCTTCAAAGGTGGGAGGACTTTTCACCATTTACGAATCGCCGTCCTGGGGTGGGTCTGGGATCTATTTGAAAAAATGGAAATTGGAAGGTGTCTATATGGCAAATGGTGCCATATTTGGGCGGGATTTAGCTTTTAAAATGTAGTATCAACTCGTAAACCTAATTTATCACCGTTTCAGTTTTCATCATTTTTGAAAAAGTGGGGGACTTATTGGAAATGTCCCCCTTCCAAAAATAGAGGGGGACGCGTCCCCCGTCCCCCATGATCCAGTCCCATGCATCATATTCTGTTTGTACTCTGTGAGACAAATCCTGGCTGAGCCACTGATAGGCAGATTTAGGCCTAGGCCTATAGGCGTAGTACACCCAGGGGCGTATATACATGAATTCACTATTTCTGGACCAACTTCATTTCATGGAGACCGACTCCCATTGACAAATTTGTACGATCCGAATTTCCTAGATAATTATCATTTAAAGGACGGTAGTAACTAGTGGCGTACCCAGGATTTCTCTCAAGGGGGGGGGGATGCAGTATGTTGTGTGATCTGGGGGAGGGGTCTTTACATGCAATTAGGTGCCGCATATGCTACCTTCTGAAGTAAAATTTGTGTTACAAAATTTACGTATTTTTAGGAACTAAAAAGAAAAAATATTGGCATCAGTGAGGGGGACCGTGGGGAGACACCCCTCCTCTTTGAAAACTTTTGAAAAATTAGGTGTCCTCACATGCAATGTGGTGCCACATATGCCACCTTTTGAATTAAAATTTGTGTTACAAAATTTACTTTTTTTTTAGAAACTAAAAAAAATGGCATCCGCGTGAGGGGAGCCATAGCCCAATGCCCCCTACGTATACGTCACTGGTAGTAATAATCATAGGCGTACGGGACTTCCAATTTGGGGCAGAAAATTTTTTGCCCGAATCTCAAAATGTTGCCCGAAATTCGTTGCAGTTCAGGTGCATAAAACAGACCACTATAAACCACTACATGCCGCGCGAAGCGCGCAAACTGTTTGCACATTTTTCGGGCATTCGATCAAAAATTTGGGAACTCAGTAGAAAATTTGGGCAATCTTTGCACTTTTACTTCATCTCTGCCGGAATTTCAATTTGAGTATTAAGGCATCAAATGTTGTTCATGTCTGGTCTACTGTTACAAAGACATACGGAACTGGATTTGAGACCGAAGTTTTTGGCGCTCAGAGACCGACTTTTGATCTTCACTGGGGTGTCACCCCCCCCACACACACCCGTATTTAGCCTACGCATACCACATATAGGGCGGCACCATTGATGATGACTTTGAATCATTTGATAGAAGACCTGTAAAATTATAGAGGGCCCCTTCAAGCGAAATTAATCTGCCAGGATATCTTCTCCTCATAATTATGGGGCCGGGATCCAAATGTTGTTAAGACCGATTTGCTGCAAATACAGTATAAGACAGATACAGCAGTCGCGACACTATAGTTACTCGTGAACAAGCAATGATGATGCAATATGCATGGCTACCGCCACTTTGATGGAGCAGGGATCGAGTTGCTCTTTAGTAGGCCTATATATCCCTGCATGGATGAGGAATTACTTGCGGGAAAATCATTAGAATTGGAAGCCGTCTGGTCTTTAGATTTTAATTTTAAAAAATGCGAAATAGAACCAAATATCTGTCCGCTGAAGCCGCAATTTGTCCATCTCTAACAGCACAGAGTATATTAAATGTGCTGCCATTAGTGCCAACACGTTCACCCCTCATGATCGCAATCTACAGTAATATTGCTCGGAAGCACAGTCCACTTCAGAAACAAAATGCGAGCAACGACACACAGAAGATTTCATAAACAAACAAGACTTGAAACTGCCCAACGTGGCGATTTTAGCAACCGTATACTGCAGTATAATAAGCCCCGCAAAAGAGAACAACAATTTCCCGCCCTTTCACGATCAGCCACTGCCGCGGGAAGTCGTGCTCAGTCTTTTTCACAACCTGTAATGCATGACAGTATATATTTCTCACACAACTGTACAAGAATTTCTAACATCTAGCCCCTTTTGTGGTATTCTTCTTGCAACCTTTTTGTTCGCCTCAAACGCTCCTGGGGACATAGCTCGGTCAGTTGAGTCTGCAAACAAAAAACGCAACCCTAAATAACCCTCACCCTAAACCTAAACCTATCATAAACACTATTGATGCAGGTACTCTGTCCGCGCCAACCAATCAGGCACGAGTACACGCCCCCTAACTGCTTGAACAGCTTGTTAAATATGACGCCAATGCCCACACTATCATGCATGATTAGCTTTGGCCCCCCACTTATCTTGACGTAGTGCGATTTCCATACAAAACGCGACCCTCGCCCTTCATACACAAACCACTTCCCTATTTACAATCCGGCTGCAGATATCTGCTGTTGCATACGTTGCAGGTATACACGTCTACACAGAGACTCTACAGGCTGCGACAACACAGACACGCAATCTTCACTATACAGGCTCTATGTACAGACGTATGCTATACTAAGTAGTTCCTGCACGGTCTCTCCGCCGAAGAGGGTGGGGAAGTGAAATATTTGGATTGCGTATTTTCTCAAATTTATGTCTTTTTTCGAATGGATTTCGCAACTCAGTGGATTTGAATGTTAGTGAGAATTGTTTCTAGACTGAAGAAGACTATCAGGAGGGTTATTTCAGAAGAATTTTGAGGAAATCTGTTACCCGCGTTGACAAACCAGACGTCAGAACAAAGGCCCCCGAGTGGGCTCTCGGTAGTGCATACGTATGCAGGGAGGTAAGACCGTCTCATATTACACTTCCATAACAAGGTTGCCTATTTTGTTTACTTCTTGAGAGTATCGGTAAACATTTTGACGTTTCTCTTGTGTTCGAAAGTATTTTCACTAACTTCATACCGCATCCACGGTAAGGGGAATTTCTACATAAAATATTGCAGGTAATTTCCCCAGCGATCACCGACAAGCGACATGTGTGTGTTAAGTATTTCGTGACGTCATGAAAAGTCTGGGAAGGAGATTCCATATTGGTAGAGGTAAAATTACGTGCTAAGTTGCATGATACATGCAGAACATAGGCTACTTGAACGACGTAGATTTGAAATGGAAATATAATTATCAATAAAATGTTAGCCAAGTAAGGTTTTAGCTGTTTTCTTGTTCATGAGATATACCAACTTGTCCGTAGTTGTTATTTATAAAAACCAAAAGTATCCAAAGGTACCAAATTAACAAATGCAAATATTAATTCTGCTAAGGTGTTGCAAGTTAGGCCCAGACTTGTTAACTTGGATAGGCTGGTCTATTTTCTTCCTCCTTAGTTAAGTTAGGACTGTAAAAGTAGCCTGATGTACGATATAAATTTTGCCTCAATGACAGCAAGGCTAGGTTTATTTTCATTAAGATACAGTATTTAACGGAAATAAAATAGCAATGCTGCCCATGTTCATTGTTTTTCACATTTTACTGTCACAGTCAGTAGGGATAATTGATGAATGATTGTTCTGCAAGAGCCTGAATCAATTTTTTTACTAGTGTTATGCCTAGCCTACTAAATAAAAGTTTCAATTCTTACAGTCTTCACAACTGGGAAATGCTATTTGGAAGAAATTAACTAGCCCACAGTGAATATCTTTAATGTTTGAAGCAGCCTGCAGAATTTAGTCGCTAGGTTCCTTGATGTACTGGTACTGAAGGTGAACGAAGGAATTCAGTTTTGTGCTATGTTGTATAGGCCTAACCTGTTAATGTTATTGTTAGTGCTAGAGTTTGAAGGTTATACGGTAGCACACACCAAGCTTTGAACTGTGCCAAAGTTTGCCCACCCATAGAAAAGTTCCAAATGTACATGAATACAGTAAGGTGCCCATCCACTGCGGGGGTTCACGTCTAGCCTAGTAACATTCCACCACAATCTCAGAGTGATAGATTTCTTAAGTGCACATTTCATGGTCACCTGATTATACTAGGCCTAGTAGTCAATTGTAGTACATTAACTAAGCTTTTTTGACTATTAGGGCCTATTGACTATTAATACAGAAATCATAGTGAGTTGCTTCACTTTTAAACACGTAACCCTGATTGACATTAATCTATATTTCCGTGGCTGCCTTCATGTTTTAAATTTGTATGTTTTGTCGTCCAGGTTCACAGCTCATTACCGGGTTTGTAATCATCACACTCATTCAGTATTGAGTTGCATACATGTACAAAAGTATTGTGAGCAAGTATTTAGGCTTGACAGTTCTTATGCTAATAACTTGTTTGAGGTGCACAAAATTTGACAGTTTAACAATTTGTCAGTGGTACACATCAATAGAGCTGACCAAAAAACCTGGATAAAATTTAAATTTAATTAGGCCTAAATGAAGTTCACATAAATTTAATTCAAGCTTATACTTGATCTAATCAGAATATTTTCATTTCAGGTTTTTTGTTATTCATGTTAAGAAAATTTCAGTTGTATCATTGTGTATCTATGTGTTTCTGACAAGGGGTTAGCTGCAACATTCTAGGCAATTATTATGGAATAACTGCAAAGTTCTAGAAAATAAATTTTGTAGTCCTGCTAGTATGCTTTGAGCAAGGTTTCTGACTCCTATGTTCAGAGTTCTGACCCCAGGCTATGAGTCAAATAGTGATTCAACATTCTGTGGGATTAACAGTATAATCATTAAGCATTAACAAAAGCCATGTACTTTATGCACATTGAAAAGTTTGCACTTTAAGTCTTACAGTCTTTTGTAAGTTTTTGAAAGCATTTTGTCGAAAAAATTGATGGCTACTTTAGTCTTTTTCAGACCTGTCCCTCCTTAGGTTGGCTGCTGTGAAAAGCGTATGAATCTCCAACATAAGTCATTGGGCACCTCAGCCATAGAAGTGTATTGTGTGAAAATTATTGCAGGTGTATAAAACGTGTTGTCAAGATTGTGAGTTGGAGTAATGACTTATTCAGAGTGGTTACTCTTATCCAGAACTATCATTTTGCAATGGATTTGCATGATGTTGATTTGGAGGCAATCTTAACTTTGGACAATTACAATATCAAGTTGCCTTTACTGTTTGCAAGTGGGTTTGACATCAAATTCACCATGGCAGAAACACCCATTAAACATTTCTCCGACCGAAACGGTCATCATTTGTCTGAAGGTATTACATCACAAATGGGTCTCCTGAAGAGACATCCATTTCACTTCAGACTGTCCTCAGAATATTACCCAACCTCAGTTTGACCCATTGGACTAAGTCTAATGTTGGTTCCATGGCAAATTAATAAGTAGGTACAGATAACCTGTACAACTCCAAAAATATCGGTCTACCAAACCTAGAGACCTTTCCAAAAATTTGAGCCATATCCCAGGAAAATAATCAAAGCAGTGTTCTGTATTTCAGCCAAAATGATTTTAAAAATAATGAAGAACCATAAGGAAATGCTCATCATAATAAATGTTGCATTTCTTTCTTTTTTCATGTGTACAGTTACAGTACATTGTAGATATTTTGGTACAGTATATGTTTGTATTTTAATTTTTTTTTTCTAAAGAGAAGGCTGAATCCCAAGGGTCAGGAAAAATCTCTACAAACACAAACTGTATATAAATTATGAAAAACAAGTGGGTAAATTGAGGATTTAACTGTTTAAGGCAATTCCAGTGGCATTTCACGAGGGCCTCATGTTATAAAGAAAGAATTCCAATTCATGTCCTTCAAACCCTGTAGCAATACTCTATTCCTAAGTCAAGATATCTGATATTAAAGATTGGGTATACAGTATGACCAAAATACAGCCAGTTTTCATCAAGGTCACAGAATGTATGAATAGTAGGCACATTACCATTTCTCTTTTTTTTTTGTAAATGAATGTTCTGTTTGTCCTTGAAATTTGATACTGTTAGAATGTTTGACTTTCTTTCCATGTAGGTATAGTATAAAATTACATCATGTTTCATCAAACAAAGATGTTAAAAATTCCCTACAACAGTGTCAATATCGTATGGAAATACAACACATGCCTAATCAATGTGTTGCAATGAGCTCACAGATTTCCATAATCCATCGTAGGACCTACTGTACCTGTAGAAAATTACATTTCTTTCAAAATGAGTATCTTCAAACTGCCTCCTGTATGCTATTGAGATGAGGTTTTCACCCTCTAAAGCAGAAAATTTTTGTGCATTTTTTGAAGTCCTTTTGTCTTTAGCACACCCCTTAATAATTAGTATCAAAAAATGTACCATTGTACTGTAGTGTTGTGTCAAAAACAACTTCTAATTGAAAAATAATAATTAACTGTTTCTGATGGGAAAAATTTTGAAACTGCAGTATAAATAATCTATAAATAACAAGGCTAGTGACAAAGATTCAATGAGTTTCCTTAATTTATCACAAAGAGGCAGTAATTTTTGGTCACCAGTGACCCTCCTTCAATTTCCATAATTTTTTTTCTGACATATGAGTCATGCTAAGTTTTAAGTGACATGTTCCCTAGCCCTCCCTTATCAAATTGTGGACCAAACACTGTGCCCCTTCCTAATAACATCATTTGTCATTGTCACTATATGACTAAATTAAAATGAACAATTCCAGCAAGTTATTGTGATTAGGTTGACCCAATATCCCTGTTATAATTGGGGCCATGTTGCACAAGTATCTCTAGCAAAATTATGAAGTAACAGTCACATTAAAGTACAGCATACATGTATGCAAGTTATTTTTTTTTTTTCTTGTCATAGGCCAATTAGGGTAGCTACCCCCATGATGGGTTTGTACCCCCCTGAAATTTACCTGCAAAATTTACTTTGGAAATCTTGTCAAATTTTGAATAGGCCTACTTGTAGGGGTTCACACTTCACAGCTTTGCCCATGTTATAGAAGCACCATTTGGCAAAGGAGTGGCAGTACCCCTCTCCCTATGATCCCTTTTCAAGACCTCCTTCCCTAAAAAGAAAAAAAACCTGCATGCATGGAAATAATTTCAGTCAGGCATTGCCCTGTCCATAGGCTTCTATTCCACTCTGTTACCCCTTAAGAAGTGGAAGTGTCTAGAGAATGTGGAAACAGTAATTAAGACCCAACTTTTAGCTATTGTATTGAATTTTTTTCTTCCTCCATAGTCCCCTCCCCCCAAATCCCCTAAATTTCAGCCAGTAGGACTAGGACAGATACATTTGTAACTACTCCTGTACAAATGTAGTACTGTACTGTGGATTGCCTTGTTTAACAATCTATAAGTAGAGCTCTTCTGCTCAGTTTAAGTTACATTTGCACTTTAGGGAAAACCCACCCTGTATGTTTACTTTGAACAGAATGTGACATGCATCATAGGTTCTTAAAATAAAATGGCATTTTAACCCCAGCCTGAATATATTGTAGTGTGTTGATGGCATTGTAAGTGCATAAATTCCAGTATCGTTTTGCTATTTTGTAGTTTTAAAACTAGAAGACTGCCATGGATTGTGTGCACTAGCACATTAATGTCATTACTGCAACCCACGGGTAAAGCAACATTCGGTGACAATATATTTCCGCATTGAGTTACAGTAACATGAAATGGGGATTATGTGCAATTGGCAAAATAATGTAACGTAAGTAAGGCATGTTTTATTTTTCCTAATGTTCTCACTCCCCTATAGGCTCAACACATACAGTAATATACCATACTGTACATTTCCTGATTGATCAGTTTAGATTCATCCACCCCAGTGAAAGTGATATATGTTTTAATGTATACTGTATTATGAATGTGTATGACCCAGCCCACAATTTTGCTGGTCTTGTGGTCATGTAGTGTCATACTGTAACAGCAAGGGGCGAATGCAGCAAATATTCTTGTTAGGACAGGGAAGATTTAGAAGAAAAGTCAATGCAGTAAATGTAGTGCTACAGTAACTAGAGAGGAAGTGAAAAACAAATTTTGTAGTAAAAAATATTTGGTGACAGATTGAAAGTTGAGTTATTTTGTTCCTTATGTTTGAAATTTTGCACTTTCAGTGGTAAACTGACTTTCTAGTATTCCAGTATTGTGCTGACTGGAAAGGGACCATAATAAATACCCTAGATGAATAATACTTTAGACATTTTTAACTTCTTTTTTTCAAAGTTGAAAATGAAAGATCTATGATGGTGCATTGAAAATCGTTGTAAGAATCACACCATTCCCTTTTAATCCTGCAGAACTTAGTATACAGCACTCACCAGGAAATGAGGTACTGTATGGTATAGTACAGACAGGTTAAGGTTGTAAGGCAAACTTACCCCACATTTTGATTTGCTGCATTCACCCTTAAAAGAAGGATGTGAAATACTGTACATATTTTTATTTCAAGACACTGCCATAAATGCACGCCTCGATTTTAAGAAAATTTTACGGCCATCCATCAGTCAACCTGTCTGCCTTTTCTTGATCATCCTGAAGAAAATTTTGTTGCCCAAAGAGAAATTTTGCAGTAATCCCAGAAGCCACTTGTATTCTTTTTGCATAAACTTTGGTTGTTCAATGATCAACTAACCCTGTTCTGTTTGGTTGTCCCTCACAAATTTTGGTTGTCACAGGGGACTGGATGAATGTTAGAATCAAGCCCTGGTAATTATATGGGGAACCAGCATTGGGGAGGGGGGGCCCTTGTACTCATAAAAGGCAGGGTTATTTTACAATGTATTCATGATTTTTACACATATTCAATGAAGTGCATTTGGCATTTTTTGACCATACTAAATGCCAAATTTGGCTGATTACCTCTCAGAAAAGCAGGCAACCCTAGTACAAACATAGGATGGATGAGATGCCTAATAAGTAATGTTAGAGAATAATAAGCAGTCAACGAGGGGGATAGAGGGATGGAATGAAGGATTAGACTTCAAGATTGTTTTATCAAATTAGTACCACTTCATGAAAGTTTGTCAATAGGCAAATGTAGACTATCTAGTATTTATATCGAACACCAAAAAATACAGATTTTTGTAGATTCTTTACATGGTTTTTACTCCAAGGAAAGTGTACTTAGCTCCTTGACTTAAGGCCAGGTGACCTGGAATTGTGAGTCAGGTAAACCTACTATGCAATGCATTGCATGCTGACACAATGCCTTACAGTAATAGACTGCACAAGCATATTAATGTAAGAATGCAAAGACACATCTACTGTAGTAAAGCTGATATGCTCCCTTTTCCAGACCAGTTCCTTTCATCCTCCTACAGTACCCTCCCCCCCCCCTCTTCTGGACCATCCATGTGGGTGATGGCCAGCCAGTCCATGCACATGTACAGTGTAGTACATTTTAATATGAAAAGGGCGTATTGGAAAAGATAGTATGTCAGTTCATTACACACTCGGTAAACTGTGCAT
>WURT03000029.1:495884-509301 GCA_009936505.3 Holothuria glaberrima
TTTGTTCAAGTCTTCTTCACCTATTTTGCTACTAGAAAATAAATTTATTTCAGAATTATACATAGTAAGGCTTAGAGTGCTTGCTAAATTCTGCACTCATCATTAGGAGCAAAAGGTATAAAGATGTTGTCAATGGGGCATACGTTTATCTGTTTTATTTCCTGCTTGTCGTAGGGTGTACCATAATTTTGCATTGACACCTGTTTGAGATATACAAAACCCACAGTGGTACACATGTAGTACTGAACTGATATATTCACTGTGCATACCCATTATACAGGCATATCCCTGCTAAGCAATAACCTCAAGGTCTGTGTAACGGCTCTGCGGAGACTTTCAGATCTTGGTCTCGCTCAGGGGAAACGCTTCCTGTTTTCCTGGGCAGGAGACAGATGTGCAAGCCAACAAAACACTTTCACTGTTGGCATGAAGGAAGTAAGAACAGAACCCAACCCTTCATGTTACTCTGAGTGTAAAATCAGACTTTGTTTGTGTGAGTTAATCTGCTGTTACCATTTACGTGTACAAAATTTTGTATGTTTTCTTGGAGTTTGTTCTATACAGTGTCCTCTGCGACACTGTGATTTTGGGGTTGATAGGAGTGTGGGTTCAGATAGTGGTTTATTCCAAGTACAGTACTTTGGTGCAAATTTTTCATCCAAGGTTTAATTCAAAGTTTCAAAATTCAGTTAAAGGATGAACTATAAGTTAACTGGACTGAAACTAAAACAATTTTGAAAATTTAACTTTGAATACTCGAAATTGTTTCTTTCTTGTGCCAAGTGGAAAAAAAACATTCAAAGTAGGTTAGGTGTTGTACAGAGTACTTAAAACAGTTTCATACCAAATTTCTGTTAGTGCCTGTTCTGACTGTGTCTGATTGAAAATTTCTCTGTTCACTATTTATTTCCTTCATTTTTAAAAAGATCAGTGTTCACTGCACAAAGTCCTTCCCTTTTGGTTGTGAGACTCACAAATTGAACCTCTCAATGTCACTTTCAAATTTTAATCACAGAAGTGCTAAGAAAGCAAATTAAGCATGGACTCACCAACCCCAACTCCGACACAAAATGTGCCATCCACAGACAGCGAGATCCAACTCTACAGAGCTCTGGAAAGGGCCAACCTTCTGCAATATTACGACAACTTCATTTCACAAGGAGGGGATGACCTGCAACAGCTCTGTGAGGCAGAGGAGGGTGAATTTTTTGAGATAATGGAACTTGTAGGCATGTCCAGCAAGCCACTTCATGTTAGGAGGCTTCAGAAAGTCCTTCAGGAGTTTATAGCTGATCCAGGCCAGTTTCAGGTAAGAGTTGAAAATGTTTTAGTCGCTACCATTTAACTGTAGAACTGAGAATTTTGAGCTGCAATTTTGTTTGCAATGTAAAGAAGGGAGCCAAGTTAGGGGTAGGGAAAAAAATTGTGCAGGCAAGAATGATGGGATTAAAAATAATGAGCAGTCAAAACTTTTACAGAGTTGATCCCACTTTTCTGTACCTCACCCAGGGAGTATGGTATTGGGGAAATTTAGCATTTTATTGGTTTTTTTATTATTTTAGATAAAATTGTTAAGAAGAGTTGGGTTAAGCAAGTATCAAAGTGCCACATGGCACAGGGCTGGAAAAAAATTCATATCCTGGAAGGTCAAATTGTCCAAATTTCCTTCTGTATTTTCTTACACAAAAAGATACAGTACCGTATACATTTCATTTTCCTCCAATTGACAAAATTTCCTTCCCTAAATTTCATGGGAAGGAGCCTCCCAGCTTTCCAACTTTTCTACACACTTTTGGTACACACTTTTGTATTTTGAACAATTTAACTAGTTTATGTGGCAAAGTGGTATGCAAACTGGCAGGTAAATTATCCCCTCCCCTTTTCCTTGTCCCCGACCCCCACATCTGTATTCTTGTAGAAACCTCATCTCAGTATTTCTAAGCAATATTTTAGGCCCTAATGTTTGTTTACAGTATAAGGTTGGCTCATCCGCTGGCTGAATGCTCCGACAATTTTACTTAATTATATACTTGAAATACCTTTAGGTACATGTAGAATAAATTGCTCAGTATGGCATCTACTGTAATTTTGCAGTACATACTGTACTCGCTCAGCAAACTGCTGCACATGTATGCAGAGAGTCACTTATTCACAGTTTTCTGTAGTTAACCCAAGTGCTTTTATTGATGGAAAGGATAAAACTGTACAAAATTAAGATGCAAAGCTATTTCCTGGTCAGCCCACCATACCCTTCATACGTACTGCAGCAAAATGGCCATGGTTTAGGTTGCACTGTGTAACCAAGGAAAAGTGACAACTCCCTGGTGTATTGTGTGGAGGTATTGTGGATAACATGGGTACGGTGAAGTTATCAAAAATATAATTTTGATCAAATCAGGTAACAAAACTGTAGAAGTTTTGAGTTGAAATTAACATCATGGATGAAAAGTAGCCAAGTTCCTGCCGAGAAAGACAGTTAATGCACTGGAGGATGAGGCAAGCTTGTTGAGCAAAAGTACAGTGTATATATTCATCACCTTCATCAAGGTTTTACAGAATCATAAAGTATGTACGGCACGAACCTAGCATAGAGTTTTGTAAAAGCATGTATATTTATCTAGATTCAGGGCAGGAAGTAAGCGGGGGCGATGGACAATTCGCCTGCACATTTTTAAAAATCGCCCCCTAACAAAAAAAAAAAGCATGCGGGCGAAACAATCACGCTGTCGTGACAAAAATCGCCCCTTCAAGGCTCCGTGCAGATGAGGAAAGTGCCCCCAGATAGTGTGAGGTTTAATGAGCTCTGCAACTGTCCTCCCCACTCACCTTGAAAAATATGAAATTTGATGCTGAAATACCATAGGCCTATCACAATGACATTGCATTGTTACCTGGAACATAGTGGGCTACACGTACACGCAGAAATGTAGTGTACATAGTCCAACTAAACAACAGATTGTATAACATGTGCGTATCTCACCATATGATATAGCTGAGTGCACTTCAGTATTTCAAAAGAGCCCTTGTGCATGCCAAAAGAGCCCCAATGGATGAATTCACAAGGGCTTTTTTGGACAGTTCCCATTAAAAATAGCCCCCCGTGAGGTAGAACTTTATTTCTGCCCTGCCTAGAATGAAGTAAACTTTCAAAGAATTGCAGTTAAAGAAGGTGGAAGGCTTAGCCTATTACAATCAGACATGTTCATATCATCAAGTTGTGAACTGCATTAATTTAGGGGCCATTCACTTTTTCATTATTCTCACAAGAGTGCAAAGTATACCCTTTTGTACTCTTTCTATAGACTCCCCCCCCCACCACTTACCCCCTTGAAAACAAAAAAACAGTAAAAGATCATTGCGATAAATTTTGAAAGAGAATACATGAACCAATTGAGCCCTCCCCCCTTCAAGGTATGTTTCATATCCATATTAAAATTATACTAAGAAAGGAAAAAAGGGGATGATAGGTTTATTACTAATAGATGTTAGTATCTTCATATATTGTCAATATTTAATGTTATTCTGGAATATATGAAATTCCTCAGAAGGTACCCTGTAAAAGCTTCCCTTAATTTATATAAAATTCCATGCAAGTTGAAGCCTTTTTACAAATAAAATTTGGACAATATAAGAAGTAAACAGCAGCTCATATTTACCCATTTGGAACTCCTTCCCATCTCATTTTGTAATGCAGCAACAGTGATTTGTGTTTTTGTCCACTTTTAAATAACGATGATTTTATGTAAAACTGAAATTATTTTATATACCTTAGTGCATAACAGAAGTGTACTGTAGATCAAATAACAGGAATAATTTATCTGGTATGACAGCCCAATTTTCTAGACAAGCTGGCCTAACTGCTGTACAAATGCAAAAATGTGTATCATGTTTGTGTGTGTACAACCATAGGGTAGTGTCAAGAATTTTCTGCTTTGCAGAAATTCTGCGAAAATCACGGAATTTAGGAAAATTCAGATTAGAAAGCAGAAAACCCAGATTTGTAAGAAAGGGGGAAAAAAAAGAAAAATTGTAAGAAATATATAGTCATACATGTGTGTCTACTGTACACATAGCCATATGCAAAAGTGCTCGGATATCACCGTAGATTACAAAAAATTTGTACTGTACTAAGCTGTGTTGAGTTCGAAGAAAGAGATTGTTGTAATTCGCCAGCGTGTTTGTCACATTCGAACTGCAATAAATCTGTTATAAACAGGTCTGTAAAATTGGGATTAGATTTTTATGAAACTGGGTAGAAAAGCACAGGAAATGATCATGCAAAATATGCTACATTTAGAAAGCAGAAAAAAGCAGAATTTGACTCTTACCAGAAAGCATAAAATTCTTGACACTACTCTGCCATAGGGTTTTCACTAATTTACACTAGAGAAGTTAAAAAAAAATCCTTGGGACTGCTGCAAAATTGGATATTACAGTATACTAAATTATTCCCTGAATACTGTAAGTTACCTGTGAGTTGACTGGAAGCTTCAGTATGCCATGCTACAGTAAATACTTACTGTGAATGATGAGTTGATGACATTGTATTAAATCTGGTTAGTGAAATTCACTCCTAATTATACTTATTTAGTATGAAAACTGGTTATATTCAAACCCCTCATAATTCATGTTGTAAAAGTTTTTCCACAGGTCTAAATTGGTGAAAAAAGTGTGTTACAAGTACTACACAGCTTTAGTAAGGTTGTGCTAGTGATCAACTGAAGAAAGTAACATAGGATTAGTGGATTAGTCATTTGCATGCAAATCAACCTCTAGTCTATTTTCAGTTTGTGTCATCATACAGTAGGCTATACTGTAGGCTACATGGTATACATGTCAATTTGTTAACTCTTCACAATTTTTCTCTAAGTTCCATTTCAGATGAATTCCTTACAATTTTTTTTATTTGTTTGATTTTTTCAATTTTTTTTTGCAATATGGGAGGGAGGGGGGGGGGGTTCTTTTCTGATATGAATTGGAAATCAGTAGTAACCAGTATTGGCATTACAACCAGTATAATGTGCAATCCTACTCATTATGTTGTGACTAATTAGTTTGGAAACTTCAATGAACAGTAAATTTTCTCTCACAGTTGTAAATGCCAGTTGTACACAACATTTTTGTTGGCGCAAGCACCTCCTGGAAAAGAAGGTTCTACAAAGCTCTTGCCAAAAAAAAAAATTTTTAAAAATAACTTACAGCATACCTGTACTGTACTTATAATTTATTATTTCAGTCCCATATTTGCCTTGTCTATACTGTACATACTGTACAGTATAGTAAATGGTAGCAGACAAACTTTGCAAGATGATAGAAAGCATACACGCTTTACTGTGAAAATGTAAATGTGGCAAAGCTATTTTACTCTTCCAAAGAAGTAATTTTGTCCATAGATTCAGAACTAAAATCCTTTCAGTAGGAACTTGGTATACATGTGGTCATGTGCCATACTGTATTTTATTACTGTAAATAGGCCTACTATTTCCATGCCATTTATGACTGTCTGTAGAGTAGACTTTAATTCCTTTTTAAACTGGACTGACCAAATGAACCTGTGGAAGTTAATTAGAATCTGCCATACAGACATGCAATGTTTATATAGATAAACTTCTAACAAGAATCTTGTCACAGTATTTATTATAAAATATAAATCAAAACTACACTTTTTAAAAATAGGCCTGCTACTATATATATATATATTATATATTTCACATTGAATCTAATGTAGGCTACATGTACAGTACCGTGTTTGTGAATGGAAAAGATTTGTCTTTGTAATGATCGTTTTGTATACAGTACAATACATTATAAGGTGTAGTAACATCATTACTAGTCATAGATGTTGAAAGGGAAAATCCAGT
Organism: Holothuria glaberrima; assembly: GCA_009936505.3. NCBI lineage: Eukaryota > Metazoa > Echinodermata > Holothuroidea > Aspidochirotida > Holothuriidae > Holothuria > Holothuria glaberrima. Next base: position 501,746 of record WURT03000029.1, read on the forward strand.
CACCCCAAATTGGATCAGTATATGTAGTTTACCTTGTTTCATGAATGGCTCTTGAGAATCGTTTGACAATTATATTTCTCTCTGAAAATTTTGTGAAATTTACAAGGAGTATGTAACTACTTAGTTACCTTGAATATGTTATGTTTAAATCCTAAAATATCATGAAAGATATATTACAGTACCTGAAAGAGATTTATACAGCTATTTTTTCAAAATAAGTTTAGGACGACTGCTTATGCCTTTTAAATTGAAAAACACAGTAGTGTGAGCCTAAAGCAGCAATTTAAGTATGTAAAGTATACTGTAGATCTAAGATCAGCTACAGTAAATTAGTGTTGCAACCTTGAATAACATGTTGAATGGGTACAAGCAACATTGAACTAAAAATATCTACAGTACCCAGTTCACCACTTTCAGAAAGTGGTGAACTGGGTACTGTAGATATTTTTAGTTCAATGTTGCTTGTACCCAGATTTTTGATAAGAATTTCATAGGTTAGTGTGGCTGTGAGTTCCTGAAGTGAATTTTGTTAAAACACTTTTATACCATGGAACTACCATCGGAAAGGTATTCCAACCATACAGTACAAAAGCTGTTTAATTCTTATTTGTGCTAATATTCCTAATCTATTAATCACCAATAGGCATGATTACTCTTCGAAAGTCAGATTAGTTTCACTCAAAACCCAAGTTGCAATTAATACTCGACTACAAGTGTACACATAATTTGCTGTTTAAATATAGCCTGACTTATCAAAAATATTTAAAGCAGTTTGTCAGCAAATAACCCCTTTTCATGTTTACAGTGGTTTTGTCACAATTCTGTAATTCTACAAATTTATTTATCAATGTATGTTGTGTCAGAACTTGGGAAGATTTGTTATGGCTGTGTTTTGGCAATATATAAAGAATGACAAGCGTATTTGTAACTTATTAGTCCTTGCAATTGCAAGAAAAGCTGCTCAATTAAGCAACACAAAAGAAATTAGAAAACAGTACCAGTCCATTAGCACTAAATCTTATCAAGAAAGTCAACCTGTCTGCCATTAATTTTACTCCCCTGCTAATGGTAGAGGTTGAAAAGTGTGGTTGCATACTTTTGCAGCATACAGTATATAATTTTGGTTTTGAAGATAATTGCATTATTGTAAAATTTACCCCAAATTTCCATTTTGCATTCCCAATTTATAAAAAAGTTTTAAGCATATTTACTGTTCATCTGTAAATGTCTTTTTAGAAGTTGGTACCCACGTACAGTACAGCACTTTAACTTTACCACTTTAGGGTCTATGGGACACTTTCAAAAAGAGCTTTTATGTTATATATACTGCGGGTTCTGCAGTTATTGTACATGAGATTGTTTATAGGTACATGTATGTACACTTTGGCACAGTTTATACTGTAGCAGCACAACTACAGAAACTGTAGTCTAAGCTTGTTTTAGCAGCCATAGTACATTCTTGCAGTTTTTGCGACTACAATCGCGCTGACTTGCATTTTTGGAAATATTCGCAGTGAATTTTTCAGTCTGAACACTCAAACATCTTCTAACATCTTGTTTGTAGATATTACAGTGTGATTATTGTGTGGGCATGTTTCTTTTAAATTCCTTTCAAATGAACTCAGTTCAACTAGTATAGAATATTCTGTATGCTTTCCAAATTACTGGAGGAAAAGTCAATAAAATGTCATGTTATCACACGTCATAAGTGCAGTTTTTTCTCCCAAGTGAAGCAAAAAACTTAATATCAGTGTAGTGGTTGGATCTCTCAGCAAATGTTTCTGTCAGTTTTGGACAAACCAGCAGTAAAATTTTCCCTCCATCTTCTCAATTAGAATTTCACTTAAAAGTGTCGTGCATCTCTTCTACCTACAGGCTGCACAAGCATCACCCATATCAGAACCCTCAAAGGCACCCCAAGTTGCCACAAACTACAGTGTTAATGTCCCGAACAGCAGCATTGGAAGCAACAGCCCAGGCAATGATGGCCTCAACCCTGCAGCCAATAAGACCTTTGCGTCCCTGGCGGGCCTCTCCCAATACAGCCGGATGACTTTCAGTCCGAAATTCAGCCAGGCGAAGAATCCCGTCGTCAACGGTGAGAACGCCACTCTAAGTGAAGAGCATGTCATTAATGTGAGAAACGCTGCCCTGGCTATTTTTCAAGAAATGGATATGCAAGCATTTCCTTTGCCCAAGAAGATTCCACAGGAGATGGTACATATACTGGAGATGGCAGGAGATCATCCGCAGAGGGAGGAAGAAATCAGGAAGTGGGCGCCAATTTACGGTCGGTTTGACTCAAAAAGGAAATCAGAAAAACCTCTCTCTTTGCATGAGGTGAGGTCATTTGCAAAAGAAAGGCTGTCATGACTTAAATTTGATGGCCATTTGATCTCAATCTATGAATTAATTTGGTAGAAGGAGCTTTTTGCTACAAGTGATTTTTTTTCTTTGTCTTTTACTTTTTTTCTCTTTTATGTTTGAGGGGAATTGAGATTTAGAGTTATAGATAATCACTAGAAAAGCTGTACAGGATTCTGTCATAATTGACACAGCAAAAGGTTTCAAAGATTTCACCAGTGATTAACAATGGTAGAATACCATAAAGATATATTTTATAATAAATTTGCTGTCAATAATACTTGAGTCATATCACCAAGTCTGTTCATTTTTTCTCCAAGGCTGAGAGATGAAGAATGACTGTACATTTGTGGTGCATCATGGCAGACAGGGTACTATGTTGTCACCCAAAAATGGTGAATTGTCCAGTTTTGAAGATCAATTGATTAAATTTTGGCCATTTTAACCCAACATTTGAATTATATCGTGGTGTCCAAAGAAAGGTTTGAATGTGCCTTTTTCATTGGTACTAATATACAAGCTCAATGTGGCCCACGTTGTGGCCGCCATAACACCTGATGTGTCATGATGCATAACATTAATTACATCTTGTATTAGAATGGGCAGTGATTTGTAAATATTTAATATTTGTATTTGTCAGCATTTAGCACTGCAAGCAATAAATGTCAACACACATATCTGTCAGAGAAAGGTAAGTCTGTACTTTTGTAGTGTTCTCATCGCTTTCGGAGTGGTTTCATAGTAGGCCTAAGCAGTGGCGGCGCTAGGGAATTTGGTCAGAGAGGGCGAGAAAGGCCTGTAGGGGCACTTTGAAGCAGGTACTAAATAGCCTGTGCCTCAGTACGACAGGAGGGGGTGAAAGACCCCCTGACCTGACCATATGGAAGCTGCGCCACTGGGCCTAAGAGGGTTACATGACTCCACTTCAGGGCCGCAACTCCTGGCCAGGAGTCAGTAGCGACTTGATCCACTTTCCCTGGAATTTAGACTCCTGGGTAAGTTTTTTGTTAAATGTCAAAATATGCCTAAGTGTTACTGTTTTGAATTAGTACAGTTACTGGCCCTTCTGATCATTTTCTCCATTCAGTTGCAAGTTTGCCTCTCAGTTGGCCATGAGGATTCTCTGACATTGTCAATATTCACCTGGGCCATCGAGAATCTTTTATTTTTAAGGCTTTGAAGGGCAGTTGTTTGCTGACTCTAAATAACCACAAGTGTGGGAACAGCCTATATGGCTTATAAGTTACAACTTCATTTCAGGTGGCTAACCAACTGAACAATTTAGATCAAATTTGATATGTTTTGATTGCTCTGGGATGAAAAACCCACCTTACTTTGACCCGGCTGGGGATCAAACCCCAAACCTCCCGGTTGCCAGGGTTCATTGCTTCAAATACCATTGCCTTCATCCACTTGACCATGTCACCAGTGAATATACTGTACATTAGTAGGCTAGTAGTTGACTAGTTTATGGCTGTTAAGGTACTTTGTTTTTGGGTCAGTTATGATGTCATTGTAAGAGTTGCAACCCCTTCAGAGCCAAGACTAATAGGGTCACAGGTTCCTCGACTCCAGAAATGTTGAAGTCGCCCAAGTCTGTTGCATACCATACAAAATTTAATGTTGGCCTTCTTATGTTCATTCTAACTAAGTATTCAAAATATGAACAATACAACTAAATCCATCTAGAGATGAATTTGTTTTCCTTCTTGCGCCCACAATATAGACCAAAACGTTAGCACTATCATATTATACCTCGCATGTTAATGAGGGACAGTATGTTATGTTCTGTTTGCATCCATACAACAGTTGAACAGTTATGCAAATTTGAAATCTCTTTAGTGGGATAGTTTGTAAGTTTTTGTTCTGGAAGACAAAAATATAACAAAGTGCTTATAAATGCAACAGGAAATTTTAATGTTACTGCTTAAGTACAGAGGTTAATTTGAAATTTGGATTTGCACTTTGCAAGACTTTAAGTATGCTCAGAAAAGAAATAAGTTGGCTTTGCTCTGCTTTTGAGCAGTAATATGTTTCTATTCTTTTACAGTAACCTACTACAGAATTTGTTTTTATTTCATTCAAAATTTCTAAAAATATGTTCTGTTTAAAGTGATGTCCACTTACTGCAGAATGTAGCAAACAAATTGCATGCAAACTTAAAAATAAAAAAAAAAACGTAGGGAGGTGTTTTACAATGTGAAAGAACACATTGATTTAGTTTGATTAGTTAAAAATAGGGGGATATTTCACAATACTATTGATATTAAAAAGAAAACATAAGGAGAAACTAGAGAAGATCACTCTAAACCCACCCCAAGCCTCCCCGTTTCCCCACACCCCCATAAAAAAGTTAGGAGGGAGTAAATTTTAAATCCTGTATGTGATAAAATTGCCAGTTTTGGAAATCTTATATATCGCCTTCCTTACATTTCGCCATGTGCACCTACAGTAGAGTATCTGCCATTAATGGCACTGGTGGACTAGTACAATAGTACTGTGGGAGTATTGTGGGAGTCAGCTGCTACCAAATACATAAACCAGAAGACTTTTGAAGTATCATACTGTCTGGAGGTGTCAGTTAAGTGGGACAGTTGTCAAATAAATTAGGTGGGACATGAGTGCAGGCACTGGAGCTTTTGTGTTTTACTGCTAAGGGGAATTTGTATAATGGAAATATTTTAGTCAGTAGTGTGTGTTGTCAGTGTGGCTGCTATCAGATGCAGAAAAAAAGGAAAAACATTAGCTCCCAAAAAGTTGAAATTTGATTTTTTTTTTTTCTTACTATAAGTCCTATTTAAGCAAATGTTTACATTAACTGGAAGACATGAAGCAGTAGGGCAAAGTCTGTGAACATGATATGGAGCAGTCTAGTAGGGGTTGAAATGACTACACTTAAATACTGTAAAAAAGTGCAAATTGTTACTTAACCAAAAACTGCTATTGAGGTAAAGTAAACTATGAATGAATTCAAAGATTTTTTTCACAATATTGAACAGTTTAGCAGAGGTTAAAATTTTATTCATAGGAGGGAGAAAATGTTTATAATCAACTTCATGATACTTTACTTACTTCAAGAGGTAGGATCTACCCCCTCCCCTGTACCACTCGGGACTACTGTAATTATGTATCCACTTTTTCATCACTTGTATTTTTCTATACAAGCACTGTAGCTGGTCAAATCAGTGCTACACAAAGGAAGAAATGTGTCATACTTTTTGTATGTACATAACCGTTAGGAATTTACAAGTTTTGTAAAAATCCATTAACCTCCATTTGTGAAATCTGCTGCATGCAAAAGTTCTCCCTGTACCACAGAGCAACATGTGAACCCTTCTGTGAAAGTGTTTCATATGAAACATAAAAAATGAATAGCTTAGAAAGTACAATCTTAAATTCCTCAAGAGTGATACTATATCGCTCTCAAAGGCGTGGAGCAAAGTGTGTGTAGATTGTTCTTATAGGTTGGTTTTGTAGCAAATATAGAATAGGCGTTGACAGATTAGCAGGAGTGATACATTCAGGACTGTGTATAGTACATGTACGTGACACAAACATCTCAACTGAAGGAAGTTTAAAACCTCTGGCCTCTGCCGTACAGCATACATGTACAAGTTTTTTGTGTGTGTATGTGTGTTAAACCTATTATGTCAGGTTCTTTGATGTAACAGGGAACTGAATCTCCTGGAAAAATCAGCAAGTTATTTTTAACTCAGGGAAATGATCCCTCTGTCCCCTCCAATAATCTACTTGACCTTCAATGTAATGAAATGAAGCAGTTACCTTTGAATTGCAAGGCCACAATGTAAAACTTACTGCATGTATTGAATAAATTAGTAAAGTTAAAGTGTTTCAACAAAGTTTCACAGCAAACAGTAGAATATTTTTGTACCTCAAAAATTCACCTCTGATAGCAAACTCTTGGAATATGTGAGTGATAAAAATCTATGGTAAGCAGATGTTATACCTTACCAGTAATTTCCTTTGTGTAGTGCTTTCATGGCCTCAGCGTTTTTCAAAGTGACCCAAACTGCTTTTTTTTTTCTTTTTTTAGGGTGAGGGCATATAAGCATTTGATTTTGAAGTCAGTGACATGAGTAGAAGGTATAAGCTTGGAATTGTAAGTGACATAATTGTTGAAAATGAAAGATATTTACATTTGCAGAATGGACTTGAAAATATATGGAACTTTTTTTCTGATTTTATTTTTTTTTAAGTACAGGGCTTTTAGCTACAGATCTCTTTGTAGAAGTGTGACAGTATTAATGTTAGTGCTTACTGTCATGTCTGTCATGTTATATTTTCACTGAATCATTCAGCTTTTCCACACTTCATTTTCAGTTTTAATTTTTTGAGTACTTAATAAATTAAGTCTTAGTTTGGTCATCTAGGATTGGAGCAAAATACTTACAAAACAGACACAAAAGAATTTAAATTTATACCTGACATGGAACTTTCAAACAATGAAAATGATATTAACAATGTGGGTGTGATAGACCAGTGGGCACCAGCTTTATATGTCAGCTGAATTAGTATGTACACATATATCCCAGAAATTCTGGCTGACTACCAAATATTGCAAAAGCTGTCTGCTTGGTTGGCATTTTAAGTTGTCTCAACCTTTGCTGATGTTCTTTACATTGAGATTTGAGAGTGACAGTAATAATAGTATTGTACAGTTCTTCTGTGAAAGACCTTCTTTCTATAACATACCTATCCTCCCTCTTGTAATTTATTGTTTTTTTTTTCTTTTTGTAATTTAATTGTTTTGAAATAAATTTCTGGGATTTCTGTACCATACTGTAGTTGCTGCATGACAATCAAAAGACTTTCAAACCTCCCTGAGATCAGAGGCTGTATATATAATGCTAGAACCCATCATACGGGGAAATCGATATATCCCGGTTTTGTTCAAGCAAAAAAAAACCAATAAAATACATAAGCAACTATTTCCCCTTTTGGAAACCAGATATACATCGTTTTTTCAATGGCCCACCATCCGTAAGTGTTAACAGATGTGTGTAAGTAATTTGGTCAACACTGAAGTAATTGCATATAGATCGTGTGGTGAAACGGACGTTACCATGTGTTTACATATTCCCATATTCCTGTGTTAACAGATAGGTGTCCGTAAATTCATCGACTTTGAAGTAACAGCATATAGATTGTGTCTGTAAAAGGACGTTACCACA
>WURT03000029.1:538279-552773 GCA_009936505.3 Holothuria glaberrima
TTTTTTTAAACTTGTGACGATACAATTTGCTGTACCTACATAGAAAGAAAGTGTAAATAATTTGTACATAGTTCATGTTTTTGATGTGCAATAAACTGAGGATATAATCTTCAAAAAAAAAAGAAAGAAAGAAAGTAGGGTAGTAAATATGGGGTTCTTACTTTGAATAGGTCAAATGTGTAAATACGGACACCTATCTTGGATTTCATTCACATATAGATATTTTAACTAGTAAGGAACGTAATGGCTGAATGATTGCAGTTATCTGATAAAAGTTTTCATGTATAAATTTTTAATTTAAAAAGACAAAAAATAAAAAAATACTATTTTTTCACTCCCTTCACCCTTTTCTCCCTGTACATTAGCTTTTCAACTGCACATGCCACGTACTTGGTACAAAATTTGTATGTTTCAAAAGGAATTGACTTGTTGGAGCCCCTTTTCAAGCTCCCTGAAAAGAAAATTTGAGGTGAAATATTGTTTTTGTCAATTTTTTCTTTTTTGTTTTTGCCTCTTTTTATCTCCCCATGAAGAATATTTATTTGAAGGCCTACATGTACTTTGTTTAAGTATCGCTCTGTCAATCAGAGGGCAGTAAAATTGTTTTCACTGACCCATAGCCAGTCAAGTAGGCAATCGATAGTAAAAAATGAAAAAGCAAAGGTGATTACAGAATCGACCACACGTCCGAGACCTTCCTCGGTGATTACTTGTGAACAAATTGCAATAAAGGGAAACTAAACTGTTCTGTGAAGTTTTCTAAACACCAAGAGATGAACGCTTGATTTCAATTTTGTCCAAAAATCAATGACAGAAGGGTTGTAGCCAAATTGTTTACGTTCTCCCTGCCGTGTGTTCGACACAGCCCTGAAAGGCAATTCTATGTGAGAAAAGTTTGAACGTTATTCTAGTTTTTTGTGGAGACATCCTCTTGGGTATATACTTAAAACTTAATACTTTTAACGGCCTTCGTACGATGCCGGTAAGTATGAGGTCTTACAGGCTGTTCCCAGTTGCTGTTTAATGATTAAAATGTCAGTCTTCTCAATTTTGTTGGCAAGCAAAAATTTTTCGGTGGCGTTGTCAGTACATATCGCACGAAACGAGTTACAAATTTTTGTTAAGCCTGCAAAAACAATTCCTCATAATTGCAAGCAGTTTGTCTTCACTGGCATTCCGTTATTTTACGTATGACGTCAGACCTTGAAATTTCGAGCGTTTATGTTTAAGTGATTGCCTCTCTCTTCTTCAAGTGCTTCCAGAACCCTTTTCTCATAAGACCATAAACATCAAAAGCACTAATATTGGAGAAAAAGTCATAAAAATAATGCTTCGATTTTATTGATTCTTACATGACAAAGCCTAGTGAAACAAATGCGATATATTCAGGCGTAGCTTTTATGCCTAATTAAAGATTATGAAATATGATAACCATGAACCTTTTGTTCTGAATGTAATAAAAGGTGATTCAAAAATTTAGCCATGATTTCATTAAATTGAGTCAAAATTTAAGGCGATCACAGATGTCGCACTACTAACAACGACAATTGAATTAGTTTACTGCGTGTCACTGGACAACAATCAACCAACCGCGTGTGGAATTCAAAAAGATTCAAATTTTGGAATTAGCTCAGCTTTCCTTGACTAAACCGATTAAGCACAAAAACGTATGAACAGATATTTTATTGCATAAGATCGGCGGTAAAAGCTGTACTTGACCTTGTGAAAGTCTGCTGTGTTTCTTTGAGCCTATTCATCCGCCGCATTGTATGTCACCGATCTCCAATAATTAAAGTAGTGCCTATGTTAAGGTAAATGCTATTATAGTATTTTTCGGGAATAAAATCATAACGGCTTTAAATCTGATCCATTACACAAATTCTCATATCACTTTCGTTTAAGGGGATTTTGAGAGGAAGGAAATGAAAAAATAAAGCACGAGAATATAAAAAAAACAGAAATTCACGGCTGTTTGATAAGACATTTATTTCCATTTCAATTACTCTTAAACTGCGTAGGGAAATAAGCTTCGACTATATACAAAGAAAATTTGAATACAATCAAGTGATATTGCCTTGTGGAGCGCACGCCTAGCAGACGCCAAAATATACATAAAGTACACCAATAGTTTGATGTCTTGTTATTTCAAGTTTAAGGTATAAACTACCAATTTTGTTACCCAGTGACAGATGTCTTGTCAGCTGCGTAGGCTTCTATAAAGTATTGGTAATTTGGTACGGTTTAGGCATATAGCCTACTTTTTATACAGATATAGGTATTGAAATAATGAACGGAAAATATAACGGTAAGACCTATCCGACGGTCCTTGAGTAACTCCTCTTACCTCTATTTTACCCGACCACTGCCCCCTCATTTCCGGCGCCGTTGCTTCATACTCTGCTAAAAATACTCAATATCACATTTTCATAAGAGGACTTTCAATGAAAGATTATATTCTACAACGTTTTGGTAAACATTAATCTATTTTTAAAGAGAAAATGCAGTCACCCCATTTTAAATTAAAGTACCCTGAACATCCTTTTTCATGAACGGTTCTTTTAATCATGTAACAAAATGTTTGTTACCGAATTGTTTAATTCACACAGAATTACTCCTTATTTTACCTTAAATATTATTCAATGTTTACGTTTGGAAACTCAATGAAAGATACTTGTGAGGGAAATAACAGGGGAAATAAGTAAGATTTAACAAACTTTTAAAAATAAATTTGGGCCCACTGCTTCCTTTAAAGGAGGATAACTTCGTATAAGTTAGAAGTTGACAATCAAATAAAGGATGACCTGAACTGTTGTGTTTAATTAGGTAACATGGAACGGTATCGGTGAAGTCAGCAACGTAAATTCCGGTGACTGATCCAGTGTCCCTTCAAAAACCATTTTACACGATGTCGTTTGCCAAACTGTTATCTTATAAATAAAAATTTATTATTTTCAAGCCCGTAGCCAAGGGGGGGGGGGCAAGGGGGAGAAGTCCCCTGAAAATTTGTTTGCCCCGTAGAAAAGTTTCAAGTTGCCAAAGACTTAATACATTTTTACACATTTGACCCCTGAAATTTTTTCGCCTCCTTGGAATCCATTTCGCCCCCTTCAGTAACTTGTCTGGCTACGGGCCTGGTTATTTTCCAGTTACCGTTAGATGTTAGGCTAGCTTGAACAATGAAAAACTGTGCAGGAATAGTTATTTTTATACTGTAAACTTGTACAATCACACCGTTAAAACCACGTGATGTAGTCGCATAGTAATAAGGGTTAACAACATCATATTATTTTGAGGGCGCTATCCGAAGTTAAAAGATAGTGTCACGTTGACACGTTCTTGAGTCCTCCGATTTAACCGCTACAAAGGGAACAATTTATTTATTGAAGATGCCCATATTAGTGTATTAAGATAGGGGACTCTTTGGTTTCAATGTTCGAAAAACTAACCTTTTTAGGCCAACTAATTTAACCCGAAGCTCCTTGCGGTACTGCACTATTAAAGGTAAACGAACTGAGTATAGATAACGATTCGTTTAAGTTCGCATAATAAATAGATTCTTTACAGGGGCATCAATATTGATTCTAGCGAGACATTTCGACCAGTGAAGTATATTTCTACAGGGCAATCCGTCGGTAGGCAAGGAAAGCCTAATGTTACGGTAATCTGTGTCCTTAAATTGACAATAAAACACCAATGTGTCAATATTTCCCAGTGCACATCAACTGGAAGATTGAATTGGCAGTTATAAGATTTACAAAGAGTACCATTATAACATGAGGGTTCTTTGGTCGTCAGCATAGATGCAGCAATTATCGATCACCCACATCTACATCTTCAAGCTGTTCGTATATACTATCATATATTACATTATTTCAGTGGAATATTATTTCCATGTTCGTCGACCAGCGTACGCATGATTTTCAAAGATGTTGATTCTGCTATTTCGCATCCTCTTTCCTGAGCTGTAGATTCCAACGGTTGAGATAAAAGGTTACAAGAGTCATGTCCAGCAAATCTTTCCGTTTTCAAATTTTCTAGTTTGTCACTAGTTATTGCTATCTCGGGTTTCAGCTCATGTGTATTGTCCTTTACAAAGGATGAAGAAGTTTTCATGCCTTCCGTTCTAGAAATTTTTTCCTTATCCCCACAGTTGGAATTGTCTATTTGCTGTTGTTCCTTAGCTTTTTTGCTTCGTTTCCACTTCATTCGTCGGTTCTGGAACCAAATCTTGACCTAATGTGTGGAAAAAATATGTAAGTATTTAGTCATGTTTGTCACCCAAAGAATTAATAACACTCAAAAAATAACTTTCAAGAATAAAACGTTCTTGTGATCATTTTCTCCCTCCACTTAATGAACATTTTGACATACTAAACTCAAGCGTCGCATATAAAAACGACTTTTTAAAGCCTATTTCATAGCTAAGCACATAATGTTAGATAACTAAACATGTTTAGACCAACAGCGTGTTCAAAAGTAGGGAGAGAGGTGTTGCTAAACACATTTTTATAGTGAAGGTTTATCGTTCGTAAATTACGACATACAAAAAGTCACCTCAACAGAAAAGTTAAGTAATGAAGTAAAAACTATGAAAAAAATAAGAAATGAAAAGAAAAACCCGCCCACCAATCACTTAAACTTAGAAGTAATTATTTCACTGAGTCTTTTCTCTCGCTCATTTTTTATTTGCCTTTTTGTTTGTAATGTTTGCTTTTATTTCTCTGTTTTTCTAATCCCTTTCTCTTTTAATTAATTTTTGTTGACTTTTAAGTTTGTATTTTTTTATTATAAAACTGAACTAATGGAGGAATAATTACTACTTATATAGTGAAAGGAAAGTTAAATCAACAATGGTTTGCTATTACAGTCTTGTGTGACCGCACTCCACACTTAACATAAAAGTTGAAAAATTTAGTTTCTTGACTAAAGTGTGTTTCTAAGAACATAAATTAAGTACGGTAGCAAGTTAACAACTTAAAACTTTAACTTCAACACGTGAACACACACACAAAAAAACAAAATTATAAAAAGACAATAGTCTAAACACCAATTAGATGAAGTAACTTTTTAGTTTCCTATATTAATTTCTATTCTTTCTTTTCTATTTTCGTTTTAGTTTTATTTAGTTGATTTTATTTCTTTGTTCTTTTTACTATTTTGTGTTCACTATTGATGACTTTTCTTTTGTCCTTATCAATGAATAAACTGAAGAAATAAAGGGATAACTGACAGCATCACCGCTATTAACTAAAAGTTAACTAATTTAGTCTCTTGACTAACCTGTGTTTCTGTGAGCATGAGTGACGTAGCAACTTCAAATCTCTTGGGTCTGGATAAATATTTGTTTCTTTTAAACTGTTGTTCCAATTCCAGTAATTGTTGACTGGTAAACGCAGTTCGAGGTCTTCTGGTCTTTCCGAGAACTGTAGGTTGTTGATGTCCTGTAATAATAAAATGCAAAATTAATGTTTACTAAGTAACTCAAACAAAAAACAAAAGCATTAATCCAAGAAATAACATCTTGTGCCCAAAAGGGCATTAAAGTACTGAAATTGGGAAGTTTTTGGCTAAATCAATGAAATCAGCAAAATCAATATAAAGGAACAATAGATTCACCTCTCTCAATTTTCATATTTTACAGGTAGTTACACAACTTTCACATTTCCTTGTGGAAGTGAATCAGAAAAATTAAAACAAACGCAAACCAAACATTTTATGGGTGTAAGAAACCGACCTGGGGGCAGTTATCACTGCGTATGGAGAAACCGAAAAAGTGTTTTACAATGTTCGGAGATCTTTTTCATAAACAGTGTTCTATACCTTAACATATTCAAGGCTTTACCAAAGGCTTTAATAAGGGCTGTAATTAGGGATTCAATCAGTTACAAGCACTTGTTTAACGTTGCTACTAGACAACATTAAGTGCGAAGCGTGCACGGCGTTGTAAATTACAACCTTTAGCCGGGTAGTTTACAATTTAACTATATAATTCAAATCGTAAAATCTTCATATTCCCTTGCTAACATCAAAAAAAAAATGATCAATGAGAAATGAAGACTTCCTGACATGGTTGCCAAGAGAAAGTTTAATAATGGGAAAAAACGGAACATTGAGAGGTTATTTAGGAAAGTTTGTGGTTGCAATTTTAAAATACAAGATAAAATTCCTTCAAGTTTTTATTTTTGATTTGTTTTACCCTAGGTTTCAAGTGAGAATAATAAAGACATAACAGCTGCGAGAATTAAATACGTGAGAAAATGGCTTTATATGATTTTACTCCGTTTTGACAGTGAAGGATGTTTCCCGGCAACATTAAATTGAAAAATATGGATATCTTTCTTCAAGGATGTGACTGATTATCTATTTCATCTGGTCTTAACAAAAGGTAAGTTTCATTGTAGGTTATTTAAAACACAAAAGGAAATATTCAGCCCCAGGCGTTCAGATTTAGAAAACTGCTAACAAATGTGGACTGTGCGCTTGCAAATGCCCCCTTCCTCCTCTCCAAATTTTCCCAGGCTGGACGTATAGCCCACCTTGCCCCCCCCCCCAGCTTCCGTCCAGTAAACTGTCGAATCCTGGCTATTGTCTCTTATCATGTAACGAAACTGGTCTTAACCAAGTACAGACGTTTATGTTATATCATATCTTGCGCTTGACATAAAGTTACCTTGACAAGTAATCTTTTACAGCCGAGCAACTTGGATCAAGAATGACAGAAGCTTACTCATCGCATAAGTAAATAATCAATTTAGTCAGTTGGTCGGATTTAAGTTGCCTATACGCCTTCAACTTGGCAATAATCATAAAGTTGAAAAGTTAGTTCGAATTTCTCGTCATCAACACGTGGATAATTCATTGAATTTCTGAGAGCTTGTTGCGTTTGGTAAATTACGTGATCCTTGATTGGTTAATTCGATTTACAAGAAGATGTAAACGATTCCGTCCATCCTCGTAAATTAGATCCGATTTAAAGAAATATCTAATTCTTTCGAACACGGAAACACATTTCCTTCCTTTTTATATTTCTTCCAGGAACGAATCACATAAATGCTCTTATTTAAACTAAGTTGGAAAAGAAATACTCGGTCAATTTGAATAGACCATATGATTCACGTTACCACGAAACGTCAGAAGACTCAAAATCATTGCAATTTAAGCTTGGACTGATCGACGCATACTGTCATTTTAAGCTCTCTCATTCCAATGATTTTTACCTGACATGATACAGGTATTTGTTGCTTTCGCGGCTCTCTGCCAGTGATACCCTGCAAAGATAAACTGACGTAAATTGGAATAGTTTGGGCTTTCCTCGCCACGCTTACTGACAGCGTACAATGACATTAGCAGGAGGCCGCGTGTATATAATTGAACATGATCGCGAATTTAATTTGTAATCTCCCCTCAAATTCCTTAGAGAAATCACAAGTAACGTGATGCTCACGTTTTTAATAGCTTCATTTTCAGATGAAGTAAATCACGACGCAAAGCATCGTGGGAAGTAATTGTGACGTCACTCATACGTCTTTGTACCTTGTGCTAAAGTTGGAAAGTTGAATGGAGTGGTTTTGTATATTTTCTTCCTTAAGGCTGGCGAAATGTACAACAGTTTGGTTGAGATAGGCCTATTGAACATTTTTTTAATTTACGATTTTGATGATAAGACACTTCTTTCCTAAGACTAGTTCAGAGAAAATATACAACTCATCGTTTCGTTTTGAAAATAATTCCGAACATTAAAAGTTAAAATGGGTTCACATCATCTGCAACAATGTAAAGATATCATCTTCATCAGAAAGTTTCGATATCTGACATGCTAAAATGTGTAATCATTTTGCATTTTTCTAAATGCCACTTTGCAATCGGTTTGTCGCATACAAAGCCTGCTAAAGTTACTTAGTACTGTCAAGATGTGGGTACCCTTAAAACGTCGTATTCAATCAATTTGTATTTTGCTAATATTTCTTCCGACTGTAAATTAAGTTTGCGGCCTGGACCAACTTTTTCGCTGGTGGCTTTGAATAACAACAATTTGATACAAAGTTCAAATTTTAAATCTCAATTGGGAAAAGATAAACAAGTGACTAACATGAACGATTAAAGGAAATGAAATTTTCAGGACAATTAATTTTGAAAGAGTTAGGTTGCGGTTTTGCCTCAGGTTTAAAACTGACCATCATGCTTACCATAAACAGCTGAAAGCAAGAAGCATTCGTTCACACATTGTACCTGTTCTTCTTCGTATAATCGTTTCCACTTAATCACAATTAAGTCTTTATGATCCGAAAGTATATTCGTCGAGTAAAACAAATCCAATTAAGTCTAATGGGTTAGCTTATACATGTAACCTATCTCCCCTTGGGCTTGCGCCGAGTTTACGAACATGATATATTAACCATACACAGCAGGGCAATGGGCTAAATGAAATGAAAAATTGGTTTACAAAAGAAGAAAAAGTCGGATGAAGAAAAACCAATTTATTAATCTGGCCGTAAACCGTGCCTGCGCGGGTTGTTATGTGACAAACGTAGCGAGGGGTTTCTGGAGTAATGGGATTTGAAAGAAAGTTATCGAGTTGTGCGTGATAACAGTGACTCTAGGCAATCGCAGCATACCAAAATCTGAGGCAGACACATGCCTCCCGGCATCTGCGGTAAAAGGCACAAGCCGAACGATGAATTTTCGATGGTGTTAAGTGATGAATAAACGAAGAAGTCAATTGATTTTATAAGAATTAACTCAATTTGTGGGGTAACCATCGTTGATAAATGCATAGATGTACAATATTGAAACTTGTGGCTGTTTAATATTAACAAATGTTACAGAATTCGGTGGTAGGCTACTGTCGATAGCGGAAGTAATACAATAGAACCACAGTTTCGCAATTCATAATTAATTAAATTCAATTCTATTTGATTTGACGTGGTTTCAAGTTCAATTCCAAACAATTTGTGAGGCGAAAAAATGAAAAAAATATAACTAATGCGACTTAAATTTGTAAGAAAGTGAAAAAAGTCAAGAAGATCAAATGAACACTCAGCCAATACGATACTTCAAAGGAAACATTCATGATTTTGCTAAAAGTACAGCAAAATTCCAAACTAGTTTTCTTGAAAAAGGAGGAAACGTTTTTCAAATGTTGGCAGCACGATAAGAAACGGCAGTTTTACGTTAGTTTTATTTTCATTCCTAAACAAGCGTACAATTCTTGTATATTGCACATGATATTCCTAAAGGGCAACAAATCTCGCCCTAACAAAAAGTCCCTGCTAAATTTACTTCTAGAATCCCTCTCAAATCAAAAGAAAAAAATTGTGTAGTACTCTTCCTGTACAGTAAAAATGGCCTATAGAGGGACTTCATGTGACGTCAAGCGAGTAGGATTCCCAGGCAAAACACACACGCGTAAGCGTATTTACAACACATGCGCACGGCATACATACTCCTGTGACATAATAAAGTCTTGTCCTTCAAAACCAAAGAGACGCGTCATCACGTGACATGTGTGGATATTGCTCAAGGCAATATCCACACAATGTGTGAGCTATCTGCTCTCCTGAGCGCTCTACACAAGTCATCATTGACCAGTCAGAGTGATGTTTTTTTAATTTATTTCTGTCACGTAGGGGAAGCCAGCAATTACAAATAGAGATATGAAAAATTTTCTCAAAATATTTGGGCACCAACAGCCCCTTCAAGTAAATAGGTATTTCATACGATACTACAGAGGGTACAGGACAGGATTAATAACCGTATTCTTAGTTGCAATGATCATTTTAAGAAAATAAACATTACGGATTATGGTTTATGTTCCTTCTGTTAATTAAATAGTGAAACCATTCGGAACTCACTTTTTATCTTCTTAAACTTTTTGAGTAAATTAAGCGAATTCTTTATCTAGGTATTTTAATTGAATGCTAGATCTACTTTGTATGGCATCGGCTTTGAATCGAACTGCAGTATTCTTGAGCGAAATATTTTCTTTACAAAAGTGCATATGTACTTGTGAAGCGAACCATAAAGAAATTTATTTCACTTCAAAAAAGTGTTGTCACGTTAAAAATATGGTGCTTTAGACAGTAACTAAATTCTTTTCTGAACTTTTTTGTTTGTGTAAGACACAAATTTCTTTTGTTATATGTAAACTTGCGAAAACAAAAGATATCAATAAAAATAGTTCTTTCATTGTGAAGATATTTAAACCATTCATCTCAGAGGAGATCGAAATTACAATGTATGTGATGTGAAATCTAAGGCACTTTTAATAAAAGCCATATATTTAGCGTCGATAAACCTTACGTAAATATTGTTACCAAACCAATCATTGTAGTATCTTATTATCCTTAGATAACACAGATATTTTACTGTTACGAGATTCACACATTCGGATAACATGTGAACAATAACTATATCACAACTTGCTCACCCAAAAATATATCGATGGGATGAAGCAAATCATTCATTCACTCTAAAAAAGTGATGCAAAATTCATGTTTTTAAAAAATTGTGCAGCTTTGTTTCGAATTCTGGAATCCTTCGGCCTACGAATTTAATAACCATGTTGTGTTTTCTTAAACATCATAATCACTTCAAAAGTTACATATTTTGTAACAAGACTAAAAAGTTTTGAGCTTCGAACTTCACCTTTCTTTGAAAGGATTTTTTTTGTTTTCTTTTATATCACTATTTTATGATCACATATTTTTGATGGCATATTGGTGGCCAAACATCATTTGGGACCAAGCAACTTCAATTTACAAAGTTTTCCTCCCTTTAAATAATAACACAGAGCAAATTGGCTAAAAGTGGGAATCACCTTAAAAGGCCTTTCTTTTTCTTTATTTTTACCCTTAAACAACTCAGTTTAAAGGAAGGTTTTTTTAAAAAAAAATTTGCCCCTTTTTGCAAGTATGCCGAGGCCACGTATTCTCTCTGGGAGGCAGGAGAATACAAGTTCTAATAACCGTCGGTCCGCATATTGATTATTTGTGATTAATTGAAGTTCATTTACATTTTATAACTTTTACAACTTCCTTAATAACCCAGCCGATATAAAGTCTTGCAACTTAGTTCTCAGTTAATATCCCGTTACTTTTCGCCGTTCAAATAAACTTGGCAAGACGGAGCGAAAATTTCCGGTGTTTCGACGCAATGGGTTCCCATTTGAAACGCGAAGCATGATTAAGGTTGGGCTAATTTCCTGAGTTGGTAAAAGTAATGAGATAATATGACTATTCGAGCAGTTAAACAATTAATTAAACGGGGAAGAACTGAGGCGAAGCGGTAACTTGACACTGCAAGAGGGAATAATGGTGGAACAGAGACTCTGAAGCCTACTACCCATGATCGATTAGGCCAGCTCGATGGCAACTTTTTCTGTTTTCCCGGAACTATTTCTGGACAAGGGGAACAGCCGTTTTATATGATGGTCACTCGTTTATTACGCACGCAAAGGCGTTTACAAGTTAATGATAGAATTAAAATTTTATTCTTACGCGTGGCAGCGATCAATTCATCACCAGGTGCAGAAAGATTTGATATAACATTTTTGTCATTTATGATCATGAAATTAATTACTATAGAAAAATAAATTAGACTCCGATCCGACGAGGGACGAATAATCTTTAGGGAGATCGTCTGTCGACAACCAAACTTAATAAAAAGTTGCCAATGAAATCAATCACCAATGTACTAAGAACGGTTTGCTTGATATAAAATGAACCTAAAGAACCTTCATGCCTCAAACAAAATAGTGGGGACATGAAAGTAAAAAAATCACAATTCCACTTGTGATCCGAACCGAACGAACATTTCGTTTTTTTATGTTTTTTATGTACTTTTATCTTTTATCTTTTCAACGTAACAGGTTATTTCTAATATTTTTTGCATTATATAAAGTAAAGAAACTTTACTGATGAATAAATTTTTCTCTATTGACCTAAGCTATATTAATATATTGTTAGTGGAAGCATATATATTCATATGTGCAATGATGCAGATTCCAGCTATCATAAATTTCCACATATTTGAGTTCCTAACAGAGGTAACTGTTTTCCACTTCATTTCTTCCCTTCTCATAACGATATTCATTTTTCGACACTGTAAAATTCATATTGTTTTTTATTTGAAAAATATTTATAAAGGTGGAAGCAAATCAAATGGAAATAAGATTCATGCTTCTTCCCATATATATTCTTCGGTAAAAATTGATTGACACTTTTTGAATTTATGCAAATTAGCATATTTCCCGGTGACTGGTTATGCATGCTAAAATTTGGTTATCATGTTGTTAATAATCTTAAAACCAAAAAGCCCCTCTGTTGCAATTTGTTATAGTTCATCCGTTTTTCACCTGCATTTAACAACCATTAATCTTTTTTTTGTCCAAAAAGATGTAAATAAAAATGCACTTTTAAGGAAAGATTACCTTACAACTGATACTCATATACTTACGTTATTTACTGACATTACTTAAGGTCTTAACAACATCAACTGAAAGTTTTTTATGTTTTACAATTACTTTGATCTTATACCCAGCTCTAAATTATTCGTATGAAGCATAAATTTGATTCAATAATTAAATGTTCTTTAAGGTCGTATAATTAACAACGAAAAACATTTCTCAACATTTGTGTTTCCAGACCCTTTCTCTGAAATTTTCCAGTGACTAAACAGAAACTAGCGTAGAAGTACATGACTTTCCAGAAACTTGAAAAATTCAAAAATATTAAATAAAATTTATTAGTGAGGAATCTTGTCGTTAAAAGCAGAAACTTATTTTCCCGTAAATAAACTGCACGTGCACATACCATTTTCAAGCAAACAAACCTTCAAATCTATACCAAATTTGACATTAAAAAGAAGCAAAGTTCCGAACTCGTAAAAATAAATCAATCAAAAGTACGCTCACTCTCCTTTAACTTAATTTTAACCTCTTTAGAGGTGTACCGTGGTCGTTTGGCTTGGCACCTTACCCCATTACACCTCCCTCTACACAGCCGTCCTCCAAATTAAATAATATCTACGCCGCTACACCTCCGAGGAGTTGGTAATTTTTCCGTAAATCGAAGTAGCCTAAAGTGTTTCATAAGATGAATAAAATCTACAGAGCCTAGTGTTATATCCCCGGAGGCAGCTGAGCTTGAAGAGAGATTATATCGATGACGATAGACTGTCGTTGAAGTCATCCAATTAGACCGATACGACAGTCGGCAAAAAGTCATTTACATCGCACTCAATTATAGAGAGGTAAGGGAAGCAATGTGATAAAACGCAATCTTACATTATAAGAATACGATCTTAGATTGGATTAAATCAGACGAATTAGGAAGAGAAAAATTTCACTGCTGGAGGGGGGAAGTGTCAAAATTTCTGCACGGGTTGGTAACGTTGGTGGCAAATTGATGCCAAACTTTATGTGACGAAGCTTTTACATGAAGATATTATTTAATTTAAAGATGTTTTCTGAAGCCTTATTATCGTGGTATTTAGGAGATTATGGGGTGCTTTCGGACCGGTACTAAAACTTGCCTCATCTTTAAAGAGCATATTTTGGGGGTGAATCGTGTTATTGGTTAAGCATGTCGGGAGGATGAAACCAGGATCTAGATTCAATTTAGAGCTATAAAGGCAATTGATGAAAGTCCCATTAAAAAGACGAGTTTTCTAGAGAGAGGTGTTCGATCTTTAAAGGGAAGCGAAGGGGTTCACTCTTTGAATGAAGCGAGACAGGTAATTGAATTGGATGGAACCATCTTAAACGGCCCGGGAGGTGAAGCATCCAGCTAACACTTATTGATCATGTGACAAATATGATGATGGGTTCGATTTAAGAATGAGAAGGTTTGACGGAGAGGCAGAACTTAAAATGACGCGATACACCAACACCTGAAGGGGGTGCACTTCAGGAGCTTAAGAAAATAATTTAGCTCATACAAATATTTCAATGGCTTCAAAAGTAGAATTTGATGGTCAATCGAAGAAAGATGATGGTCAAAATAATTCCAGTAGCCACAAGACGGTCCGTAGGGAAGAGTCCAAAATGATGACGGTAACAAGGGGTGGGGGTTATCGCCATTAGAGTCTAAGAGACCCTAAACGATGATGATTCTTTAGGTGATAGATTATGATGATTGTGGTGGTTATGGTGGGTTTGGTCATCAAAGTTTTGTCTTTCTACAAGATGATGGTATATTTTCGATGAAGGCATTGATCTTTATGGAAGGGATACTTAAGGTGATTGAGGGGTGACCACGGTGACTGAGGGAGGGGAGGTGACCTGACATTATGAAGGTGTAAAGGTTTGTGGAGGGGAGAATTCCTTGAGGCAAAAGATGGTGACTGGGTTGCCCACAACGAGGATATTGGGACAACTGTGTTTAGGATGACGTTGAATCTTTAAATGCATATGTTAGTGAGAGAAATACCACTAAAGGTAGTTTTCAAATCAACGGTACCCGATCTTTTTCTTTATGGTACCCGATCTTTATCTTTA
>WURT03000029.1:561996-575488 GCA_009936505.3 Holothuria glaberrima
TTTGCCACAGTCATGGGCGGTAAGTTTTAACTCTGTAAATATTTACTCCAGTTGTGCAAAATATTATCACTCAAGTGTAACTTTATTATATATATTTAAACTATTCTGCTAATAGAATAGTATACAACCAAGGGCGGCGAATTGTTCTCAATATTGGGGGGGGGGGGCACGAACTCATTTTCAAATAATTTACTGTGTAAAAGTCATAGTCAATGGGCGATTTCCCAAATATTGTGGGGGAGCATGTCCCCCTGTCCCCCGGGATCGCGGCCCATGTATACAACTATTACATTTAAATCTTAAACAAAGCAGTGTATGATTTACAAATGCATTTTTGTTGTTTTCCTCCAATAAAGTATTGCAAAAATGTGAGGACAAATGAACTATTTGAAATGAGAGAATACCAGTATAGTCCTTTCAGGCTTTTGTATAGATTTCAATTATGCCCGATTTAAGCCTGATTCAAATCAGTACAGCCTAACAGTTGTACTTGAGTAATCAGGAAGAAATTGATTCATTTTATGAAGGAATAAACGTCAGCTTAAAATAATGTTTTACTTTTAAGGGCAAAATATGAATGTTTGGATAAGCGTAGGAAGCTGTTCGAGACTGAGAGGGGGTGTAAAAGTTGTTTCAGACTGCCGTCCTGGCAGGAGGGGTCTACGAGGAGGGGTATCCTCCTCCCTTGTGAAAATATTTGAATATTTAAGGGTCCTTATATGCAATTTGGTGCTACATGTTGGGTAAATATTAAGGAAAATTACCACAAATTTAGCATTTTTTAAAGAGAAAACATATAAGGGGGTTTCGTCCTTGGATGGATGGGAGGAGGCTGTGGTATACTTACCTCCACGATATTTTTGAGTGGGGGGGGGGGCTTATGTCCCCCAGGCCCACTCCTGCTTCCTATACTTATGAATATTTGAATGAAACTAAATCATCTATTATAGAGCTAAAGGTCACTATTTATTTATCACTTCTTTAGAAAAAGAAAGTTACTAAAATTATCATTTCTTTAGAAAAAAAGTTACTAAAAGAATTAAAGACAGCCTTCATTTGATGTTAAATCTCTAAAGCATTGAAAAATAGAAACAAAAGTGTCAATTTCAAGTTAAATAAAGTTGAAGAAGAGGGCAATTTTTTATGAATAAAATTCTCGCCTTCGTACGTTAAACTGTAAGGTGTGAATGTTTTTCAAGTTTGTGTAACATTAAATAATATTCCATTGTATGAAGAATGAGTTTTCTGACATAATCATTGTCAAAATCATTTGACTGAAAAAAAGCTTTAAAACTTTAGTCTGGAGTTTTCAGTATTGGGACCTTTTCAGATAATTTTATGGTTACTTTGTATTTGAAGTGTTTAGGAAGTAAGACGAGCGGTCGACCTGAATATTCATGACTTTAACATGAAAAGCAAAGACACGGGTAGAGGAGAAGAACTTGTACTTTCTATTAACAAATTCTTTGGTCATTGGCAAAACAGCGTGGACATATATTTAAAGAATTCTTGCGAAAAGCTAGCAACTAGAGTAACAGGAAAGGTTAAACGCCAACATGGTATAAGTTTGATTACTAAGTAGACATGTCACTGTTTATCCACCAAGGGAAAGGACTACTTTCCTTTGGCAGTTTGGGGCGAAGCAGAAGGAAACCACTTTTGTCTAAAATTTTAAGCACGTCCCCCCCCCCCAAATTACCTATGTATTGCATCCAAGCGGCAACTTTTCAGCCCTGAAATAGACAATTTTCTACCCGAGCGGGAGGGAGCTGAAGCCCTGCCCCCTGGTTACTGGGCCTATGGTATCCACACAAACTAGGCAGTCAATTGTTACCATTTGGAAGGAGTTACTTCCCAAAGATTTTAAAGCGATTCGAGGCTGACCAGTCTAAGTTAAAACCAAAAGAAGAAAATTTCAAATACTGTAATGTTCCAAACAAAATTGTTGTTAGTTGGTAAAAAAGTTAATTAAAAAAGGCTGACGCTGTGTAATTCAACCATCTTAAGTTCCTAACAGCTCCATAATAGAACAGTGATTATATTGTCTACTTGGCTAGGTTAGTAAATTCCCATAACCTAAAACCACCTTTTAGTGCATGCACCTTCAGCTGTTTGTGGAATATACACTATGATGCTGTCAAAATTGTTTATTTAAAGGTAATTAGAATAAAGTAAAAATGCGTCACTTCCTTTTTTCTCCTTTACTTCTTAAGTTAAAGACTCTGGCGTGGATGCAGACTAGGAATCTTCCAGTTTCGCCCCCCCCCCTTTCTTCATCACTTTCATTTTGAGACAGTTCCAGAGCTGCACTTCAAAGTATTTGTATACCAATTTTGACTGCTAGATGACAGGAAATGCCATGGAACAGTGTCTAATTTAAATTTTTTCCCAGAACCCCACCCCGCCCCATCGTAGCTTCGAACTTTGCCCACTCGGAATTAGCTCGCAATCCCCTTTGTAAACTCCTGGATCGGTCCCTGCGACAGTGAGACTTGTCACATGCGTTACTAGTAATCGCGCAATCAAAGAGAACGTTTTACCTACCATTGTAGTACGTACAAAAAGTGAAATGCCAGGTAACTCGATTCGCCATTTCTCCCTAGTATATAGGGCCTAGCTGAGAAAAAACCCACTTGCAATTTATTACATGCAACCAATAGTTTCGATCTGCTAAAAAGTCTAAGTTTTCTTGACCCAATAGGACTTTACATGTCACTTGCTAAATCAGTTATGGATTGGTGACAATTTTCCAATATTTTTTTTTTTTGCTCAACGGTTTTGCGGTTATCGAAATTATTTGATGCATCATGAATAATTTTGATTAAGTTTATTTTCTGAAGTTTTTGTAACCACCAAAATGAGTTATTTAAAAGCACTGGAAATTTTTAAAGTGGAACTAATCAAGAACAATAGCTTTTGAGCAGTTTGCTACTGTTTGTTAAGAGTGAGAGAATAGGTTGATAATTGAGATAAATTTCTTGCATGTCATTGAGTTATTTACACTTGCCATAACGTTGCTTCTTACTTTTGACAATTTTTATTGATCAGAAACATTTTAGCCTATTAAGGTCAATTTTCTTACCAATTTTAATAAGTTCAAAATCAATGAAACTTTGATGCTTAAAGTAAGAGCGATATTTTAAAAACCTTTGAACCTTTTCAAATGAATCGCTTCGTTTGGAACATTTTAGGAACATTTGTAAAGTTTTTGAAGTTAATGCAATTAAGTCTATTCAGTTAAATAAAAACATCTAGTTAGACTAAAAGTAGTAAATTTTAAAAATATAAAAAAAAATCAAGAAGAGAATGACAGAAATCGAAAGGAAATCTAGAAAGAGCTTCTCTGTAAGGAAACGTCTACTCACCGGGATATTCGCCGAATCTATGTAGCATCATGCCGTTCCTGAACCAGTCCAAGGGGAAGCTCGGGAGGCCGTGCCCTGTTCGAGATCCATTGTCTCCTAGCTGTGCAGCCCCCGAGGCCGCCGCAGCCACCCTGAAAGCGCTCAAGTGGGCGCTAGGATGGTGTCCTCCGAATAGTCCTGCATATAAGGGATGGGCGTAGAAAGCTGGCATAAGTGGGGCTGCATTAGAGTGTGTCGTTCCAGCAGGCACCGGTAAAAAACCAGGTCGTGGTACCAGGGTTCCGGACTGAATCATCCTAGGGGAGGGGGCCGTGTGCAATGCCTGGGCAGGGATTGCTGTCGGTGTGTGTGGAAGACGTTCAAATGAGCTTGAAACGAGCGGAGAGAATGGTTGCGGCTTCACCGGGCTGGAAGGCGAGGATGACTGCGAAGCGACGTCCGACGAAGGTGAAAGAGCTTTCCCCGATAACAGCGCGTCAATTGTGAAACCTTTGGAGACATCCATTTTAATGTTCTAAAAATTATAACTGATAAGAACGAACAATTGTCACTTGTCAACAAAAAGTGATTTTACTGACCAGGAAAGTTACTATGCCTTTGTCAAGTGTCCGACT
Source organism: Holothuria glaberrima (assembly GCA_009936505.3). Taxonomy (NCBI): domain Eukaryota; kingdom Metazoa; phylum Echinodermata; class Holothuroidea; order Aspidochirotida; family Holothuriidae; genus Holothuria; species Holothuria glaberrima. The sequence goes on from WURT03000029.1 coordinate 565,976, forward strand.
GAATCTTTAAAAATCACTTAAATACATTCGCTGAAAGTTCTTCAAGTTATATCATTTTATGAAAACTTTGTGTTCTTCAACGTTCAATGTAAGTTCGTTGTTTAATTAACTTAAAAACTATAGCCTCTTGTCTTCTCCAGTGACTTCAAATAATTAAAAAACTGGTATAAATTGATAAAAACAACAGAAAAATAACAAAACCACTTTTCTATAAACTTAAAAAGGCAATTCGTATTAACTTCCTCCAATCAAATTCGGAAATGAATTTTAAGTGTCTGCTCACATCGAATTGATCCATCAATATCATGGAACGTTGCCTGTGCACACAGTTACCAGTCAGGCTCTCCGTGGAACCGATCGACCTCAACACTGCTAAGCTTTTGTTTAATGTTTCAACAGTTTAACTAAAAATCACCGCCCACCTTGCGCTGTCATTGGTCCGTTGATAAACACACGCCAACTCCACTTGGTTGAGATGACATGAAAGCCCCCTAATCTACGCAATCACAGATAAGAGTGCCATGTGCAATTAGACCATTTAATTATGTGTTGACTTCCAAAGCTGATAAGGCTAAGGCGCAGGATCGATATGGTTAGTCAAAAAACCAAGTTAATACGTGGAAAAGAGAATTCTGATTAAGTGGGACGCTTCCTGTGACAAGTTACGCGAGCCTGGAGTTTTGGTTGTCGAGAAGAATTATGGAGAGGACCAATAGAAAATTTAAAATGAATTTAAGAGACGATGAAAAAACTTTGTTCACGTGCTCGTGGGCAGTGTCATTCGTTTATAAACATGAATGTAGAGATTTGATAATGGAGAGCATTGTTATGTACGTAGTGTATTGATGAATAAAAAGTATGACTTATATATAATTGACGTTAATTCGATTGTGTGATTTCATGGACGGTATGACTGAGTATGAAATACTTAATTTTGAAGCATAAAATTATTTTATTGTCAAAATTTATTGAGAAGGTGACATGTGACTCACGGATGCAAAATGTTTTAGGCAAATTAAATTTATCTTGCAGTTGTGTAGGACTTATAAAATGTTGCAATACATTACAGAGGAGTTATCACAACTAAACAAAACTTTATATAAATAACTTACTGTTGATTGATTTGATGAAGAGATTATAAAATGAGGCAATGTAACGAAATTGACTATTTAGCCGTAATGTCTGAGGTTGCTTGTACTATGAAAAGGTCTTGACACCCTGTCACAGAAGTAACGAACTCTGAATGTATCAATAACCTTATACCCAGAAACATGAGCGTTGACATACCCTGTACACAGTTTGCCTTTTAGTTCCGAAAGATTATGTTCCAAATGACGTCATTTGCAGGAGATGTATCACACTACTTGTTTCCTATTCTGAATTTCTGACAAACTTTTCGTTAATTCTTGAAAAATGAAATATCAAGTAATATAAAGGTAACGGAGAGTTAATTTTTGTCAAGTTAAAGATGGCGAAGTTATGTTAAGTTCAGGATGATGAGGTTGTGTCAAATTAAGGATAGTGAAGTCATGTCAAGTTATAGATTTTGAAGTTAGGCTACGTCAAAGTGAAGGTTAGTGAAGTTATATCAATTTAAGGATAGAGAAATTATGTAAGTTAAAAATGGTGAAGTTACGCACGTCACGGGGAAGGAAAAGAAGTTATGTCAAATTAAAGATGAGTGAAGTTATGCCAAGTTGAAGATGGTGAAGTTATGTCAAGTTAAAGATACTAGTGAAGTTATGCCCAGTTGAACTTGAAGATGGTGAAGTTATGTAAGTTAAGGATAGAGAAGTTATGTAAAATTAAAACTGGTGAAGTTACGTCAAAGTGAAGTATAGTGAATTTAAAAATGAAAATGATAAAGTCTTTGTAGTGTATGACAACTACGACCACAATAAAAGGTAATAACACTTCCAAGCATAACCTACAAGCAATGAATATACAAAAATGATGAGAACAATTATTTGAAAAGGGTGATGATAATACTAACTATTCAACAGATATGATACCAAGTCTCTCACAAGAGTGATTGGAACAATGACTGGAGTACAGCAGTCAGCATAACATTAACTTACAAGAGTTGATTATAGCAATGAATCTTCCAGAGTACTGATAAAAATGACTTTACAAGATTTGACGGTAACAATGACTTTACGAACGAGATAGTAAGAACTTGAATGACTTAACCACACTAATGATAAGACTAACTCTAAAAAATATGATGATAAAAACGACTTTACTAAAGTAATAATAAAGGAGACTTTACAAGAGTGTGGATAACAAAGACTTTGTAAGTGTTTTGATATCAATGGCTGTACAAAGACAGTATGATAAGAAATTATTTTGTAACAAGCTAAGAATTAAAAAAAAAAAAAACCCTCGCCATTTGCAGCATGAATTTGTTGGAAGACACAAATTAAGCTACTTTTCCTCTTATGTAGTGTAAATGGTACAATTATTTTTGTAATAAAATTAAACTATGCGTGTAATTATTTTCGGGACTTTTGCACTTTTATTATGACATTGAATAAGGTAATTAATCTACAATAAACGAGATTGAAAAAACAGTTTTTCTTTGTAAGATGGGGAATCAAAAACAAATTTGAGAGAATGCATTTCTTATTATAAGGAGGGTTCAGAGTATTGAAAATGCTATTGACCACACCAAAATTATATGTAAATAAACTGTAGGTAATGTTCATATACATACATGAGAGAAACTATAAATCACAATTAATACATACGTTAAAATTCAACAAATGAGATGAAAAATAGAGAAACATTGAATTTCAAGAACTGTGGGAAAACAATGACTATCAAAAAAGGGGGACACCCTTCCCCTTGGACCCCTCCCCATGCCGGCGACCACCGATGCCTTTTTTCTTTTAGTTCCTAAAAATACACAAATTTTGTAACCAAAATCTTACTTCAAAAAGGTAGCATTTGTTGCACCAGATTGCATGTAAGGACACTTAATTTTTCAAAAATTGTCAAAGGGAAGGGGTGTCCCACCATAGAACCCCTCACCCGAGGCCAATTTTATTTTAGTTCCTAAAAATAAGTAAATTTTGTAATACAAATTTTACTTCAAAAGGTAGCATATGTGGCACCAGATTGCATCTAAGGACACCTAATTTTTCAAAAATTTTCAAAGGGGAGGGGGATACCCCCTTCCCCTTATACCCCTCCCCCAGGTGGGCAATCACACAACATACTGCATGCCCCCCCCCCCTTGAGAAATATCCTGCGTACGCCACTGACTTAAACGATAGCTTTACAAGAACGAACGATTTTACAAAAGCGACGGTCTCAAAGAATACAAAAGAGTGATGGTAACATGAGGACACTTAGACGAATAAACGGTTCTGGAGTTTTGTTCTGATGAAGTTCATTTTTGATTTGATCTGATTGTGATCGGTAAAATAGCTGCTGAAAGATAGTATAATTCCTGCTATCAATAGACAAATATAGACCTTTTGCACATGACGTCACAGGATAAAAGAACCAAAGTGCGCATGCTCAGAGGACACGAATGAGTACGCCTGATCAGAAGACAAGCATGGGCACAATTTGATAAATTCAGTAATGCAGCATGTCCTTTAAGATGGCGGTTAACAAGCCAGAGATGACGTCAGTGCATAATGTCCATTGGCAAGGAAGGACGTTCAGGCGGGAGCGTAAATAAAGTTCTTTACTTTAAAATTTATGATAGCAGTACCAAAAAATAAGCTGGGAAAGCAAGCAACCTGGCTTAAGTAAAAGTTAGATTGTTTTGGTATCCAAAGCCTGACTGGAAAACATTTTAGGAAGATGCAATATATCATGTGGCAGGCCAGTGGCCAGGCAACGTATCAAAGAGGGGACGAGGTAGCTTTCGTGATGGAAATATGTTTTTATATGGAGCGAGATGTGTCAACATGTATTAAGGCGAAAGTAATTTTAAATGTCCTAGGGGACGAAAGTTTTTGTGTGGGGGTCCTCTGGCTTCCTTGAGTACAGGCCTGTCATATTGTGGCCCAAAGGTAGAGATGAAAGGATGAATCGCAAAGATGCTTATTTTCAATGCCAAGGTATGTTTATAATGATTATCACTTGGTATCCATAAATTTAGTAAAACGGTCATTACCTTGCACTTTCATTTCATAGCAACCCCAGAATCATTCTAAGGAGCCTGCAAAGTCAGTGAATGTATTAACTCCTTGAACAGGCAGTTCATACTACCGCAAACTGGGAATTGTAAATATAAAAGCGAAAATGACTTAATTTTACCAACGAATATTATACTTACCTAAAACTGGCTATAGGCTCCTGCGAGTTCAGCATAAGTAAATTTTCCCCAAAAGTCGCAAAAGAACCAATATAGTGAAAGTGACACTTTTTGTGTATTCTAGCGCTCCCAAATATTCTGTATACTTCTTTACCGTCTCCTCGCATTCTAATCATTAACTCATGTGGCTGGGATGTATACTAGAGTGGTTCTTCCAACTTCTCCACGTGACTTCTTAGTGTACGCGTTAACAATGTTACAGATGATCTTTATGATTGATCACGTGACAAGTGTATTTTGCTACCGCCATAAAACCACACCTTAGCTTATAATCTTATTTAATGAGTGTACTTGTAATTTGTATGTAAATCTGTTAACTATTTTAGTGGACTTGCATACGTGTTAGTTAGCGATTAAGTTTGACGGAGAATTCAGTTTATAATATAATTGTATAACACCTGTTGTTGACATTTTGACTTTATTTGCTTCTTTTATAGTTATCTTTGGTTTACAAGAGTAAGTTTACAACACCGACAGAACCATAACACCATAGATACAAAGACTCGTTGAACCTTCTCTGTGTTTTAAAAGATCAAACTAAGTAGGTTTTAACCGTACTTAGATACCCCTTTTGTCAACACTCATGCAATTTTATTCTCGTCTGCGATATATTATACTGGAGTTGAGTAAACTCGGAGTTATGTTTCCCCCCAAATAATGTCAATACTTAAAGCGTTTATTAACCCTGAATTGGTATGTAGGAAACTTGTACAGAACTTGAAAGGAAAGAGATACTAAACAATGCTATGACAAAGCCCAGCGTGTTAGGTTTAAACTAAGTTCTTTTGTGATAGTAGTACTTGAAAAAAGTTCTGCTTGCCAAGGATACTTCCTTCTTCAATACGATTTATCCACGTAGACCCGTCTTTTGTAGGTCGGGTATCATATGCCATTTGATATAAAATAGTTGAAATTTAGCGCCAAATATTTCTTTATGTGGGCTAAATGTGACTTAGACGTGAACTTACTTAGTGACATGTTTTGAGTCACTAAAACTTCTGTTGTGCTATGTACATAACACACTGTAAAAACTCCAGGATAAAATTTGAACCTGATTCGGATCAGAAAGGCACAGACCCAAATCCGTGCCATTTGCAGTAATCAGATTTGGATAAAAATGACACAATCCGGTTCATTTTTGACCCAATTCTGATGAAATAAATGATCTGGGTTTGGAGTCGGTGCCTCTCTGATCCGGACATTTAGAATGCATAAATACATAATGGAACGTACTTACAAAGCGCTACTTAATCGAGATCATGTTATCAACAAACGTTTGTGTTGCCAGCTTACGATTTCATATCTTGAACGTGTTTTAAAATATTTGATACTGTTAAATGGATAGGCTAAATAACCTTACATGTTAAGGTTTCTTTGACTTATGGAAATATAAAAGATAAGTGAGACCATGAAAAACAGCAAAACAGCAAACACAAAAAATATTTGTATTCAAGAATTGCTAGCAAAGGACTTGAATAAATCTATAATGTCAAAACAGCGCGATAGAGTCAAGTTGAGATGTTTTTCTTTTTTTCGTTAACTAATTTGTAAAATAATACTGAAAACCTATACATATATATATATATATATATATATAAATTCGGATGCAGGAGTTTGAAAAAGGAGATTCAGTGGGTAACGTGGGCACAACGAAGCGCGAACAGCCTGGGGGGGGGGGGATAATGTCATTTGGAATAGCACAATTTGGTGATATTTTTAGGCTTAAGTCTAGGCAGTGAAAGGATGAAATCACACTTTAAACAGAAAATAAATGATAAAAAATTAATAAAATGTAGCAACTTTTCCTAATCAGATATATTAGAGACCATTCAAAATCGTTATGAAGAAATATGTCGAAGTCTTTGAATTGATGTTCCCCTTCATTACATAGGTAGTGCACAGACTTGTAGTGCCAGTGCAAAATCCCGAGTACAGGTACGAGTACGAGTACAAGGCCATAAGTACGAGTACAAAGCCATAAGTACGAGTTACAGTACCTGATTTTCAAACCCTCTGAGTACGAGTACGAGTACGAGTCCAAAGCCATGAGTACAAGTACGAGTACGAGTTCAAAGCCATGAGTACGAGTATGTGTAGGCTGGAGTTAATTAGCAGCAGCAACATGCAGTTGTCTTTAAGGTAATTTAAAGACTTATTGTCTTTAATTAAAGACTTTAATTGTCTTTAATTGTTTCCAAGGTTAAGGGTAGAGTTGGCCTGGTGATCTGAGTGTACTGCCTTGCATGCTAGAGGTCCCCGAATGAGATCCCGGTGGGTATCTGGTTGTCCGAGAAACAGAGAAGGGAAGTTGTCCCATTCAGCAAGTCGTCTACTCTGTTTGGTTCAGCTGTCAAGCAGTAGGGCAGAGCAAGACAATCCACCCTTCCAGCCTTTGAAAAGTGGCTTAAGACTGGGGGATACACTCACGTCCGTCAGAGGAGGACGTTAAATGGCGGTCCCGGGGGCAGAGTTGGGGGACCTCTGAGCACTAGTCGAAAAGAGAAGGTGAATCTCGCTTGTGCTCATCACTCTGGAGCAGGGTCCTTGATGAGACAAGTGGCTTTCTGACCCTCAAACAATCAACTTTTCACTGTTTGTCTGTTTGGAAACCTATTACAACCAAATGTTGCATTTAATTTCTGTATACCACTATCAATATTGCATTTTGTATAATATGAAATGCTAGGGACTAATTCTAGAGGTGAATGAAATAATACCTGTGGTGTAATTATGATTATTTCCACTGCTATGAAAGCGTTTTGCCTTCTTCGCTCTGTCGGACTTCAAGCAGGAATATAAACTTGGGGTTTGGAGCCGAATGACCAACTTGCAAGAAAGCTCATTTTCTCTGCACAAATTACAACTTGCAGAAACTTAATATTGGAAACTTGCAAAGGCACTGAGAGGCCATTATGGTATAAACTCTACTGAGCATTGGTACTTGGAAAGTAAAGAAAAATTCAACAGTCGTGTCTATGGCATTTTGTTCTAAACGAAAGCCCACTGTTAAAGTGTTTTATTTCAAAGTAATTTTTTAAGAAAAAATATTTTTTCGTAAATTGTAGTCTGCCACTAAACAGGTTTTCAAATTCAGTGGAGGGACCAAGGTTTGAATTTACAAATAAAAGGGACTAATTAAGATTGAGTTCAGCCTGTAAAGAAAACTGGTTAGCCCATACAGGTTTTGTTTTGAATTTTGGCTTGTTTCGGCCAGGGTTTTTCACTTTTAAAAATCTTTAAATTGATGGAGGTAAGCTATTCCAACACTGGTCAATTTAGTTTTAGCTTCTAAGATCTAAATGCATGCTCTCTCAATGTAAACATGTCATACTGTATCAAATCTTTGGTACTGGAAGTGCACATTGACCAACAATTTGAAGAAAAAAATCAGTTGAGTCATTAAGTTTTAAGAGGTTGTACACTAACAAAATAGTGATCCACGGTAATTTCAAACACTGTACATAGTTCTAGACTACACCAAGGGAAGATGTTTTCTTTTTGAAGAGGGGGCTAAAGTACTTAAATGCATAAGATGATACTAATGTAGTACCCCTAAGCTATTAATACTGTAGTATGTTCTTCAGTTTGTTCAAAGACGGGTCCCGTTTTAAACCCTTTGTTACAGCTCCTTATAGCAGCACAGTTTACTTTGTTGGGATAGCCTGTATTGATCAGCACAGGAAACTTTAAATAATTACAAGTTCTATTAAATTAGAGAAGGATAAATGAAGGTTACAAATATTAACATCCTGGACTGAAATATCTGTACTCATGAGTACAATTACGAGTACGAGTACAAAATCCTGATTACGAGTACGGGTACAAAGGCCTGAGTATGAGTACGAGTACTTGATTTTCAAATTCTCTGAGTACGAGTACAAAGCCATGTCGTACGATACGAGTACATAATAATGTACTCGAGTACGATTTCGAGTACGTATTTGAGTACTACAAGTCTGGTAATGCATACAGTATACGTCTTCTTTGACAATCGTACATGCAATATGACATCATCAAAGAGAGGTTTACAGTAATCTCGCCCCCTATCTCATCCTTCACCAACTCAATCAACTGTAAATGAGCTGGTTCATCCCAAGACAATGGCTAAGTAAACTTCTGTAGCAGAACCTTCTCAGGGTCAGTGGCGCCACCAGGAGTTGATGAATGGAGGGGTCACGCCAAAGTGTGATGCCAAAGACCCCACTCTCGATCGCGAGAACACTTATTTTTGTGTACACTACTTAAGTACCTTTAAGTAACGATAAGCCTGTATGTGGGAGCAAAGCAAGCAAAAATTTCCCTTTCCAGTAGATTCTTTACCCCTCCCTCTTTCAGAAGCCCCTAAAATGGGGGTGGGGGTAGTGGTATCTCCGTTCTGCGACTAGGGTACCTTTGAAACGTACAATGCCCCCGGACGGGGTGGGTCCAGAGCAGAATTATCCGGATACTCTAATTAGTTATAAAATAGAATACTGTAATGGCGAACCTCTAGATATCACTGGGAGCATACGAGAACCTCGTAGTGAGATCATAATTCTGTTCATTTTAAGCAAAAAATCAAACGACTTGATTACGACGGACGGAGAAAGTCAGAGAGGCGAGAACTAATACGCTCTCAAAGGAAAGATTAACCAATTTTAGGAATGCTTTTTACACATGTTTGAGTCTTCATCTTTGAATATATACATTGGCCATGAAATGACGCATAGGTGCGCTCGAAGCCCGTCGAAACTTTTTGTGTATAATTAAGTAATACCTTAAGTCATTATTTTGATAACAATGTCATTCACGATATGATATAAATTTATCACATGATCCTCTCCTCCCTGCTGCTTCCCCGTGGTTTCTTCTTAAGGCTCACTTTAAAGAGCAAAAATAATGAAAACTAAGAGCTGATTTTTTAAAAGCGAACTTTACAAATGTCCTCAAATACTACTGACAGATGAAATTAACTTATTAAAAAAGTACATTTTATCCATGTATGCTAAGCAAACCATTTAAGGACCTTATGGCTATGGAATCAGGAGACATTGATTAATAAGGAGACATTGACAAATATGTGGGTGAACCAGTTTTCGTGAAAAAGTTTTCTCAAGCGTAATTTCATGTGTCATCGTCCATTGAGTGTGAAATAGGGAGATTTTTGGTGGACTCTGTAAAAAGATTCAATTTTTCAAGTTAAA
>WURT03000029.1:591811-603115 GCA_009936505.3 Holothuria glaberrima
TGAACGTTGCCAAAACAAAGGAGGGTATATTTGAGTTTAAGAACGATACACAAAGTTTTACTAGATGATGTGATTACTGAAGACAGTGCCGTTGAGCGGGTCAATGGCTTTAAATTGAGCTTGATGACATAAACTGAGGAGAACATATTAGCTATGTCGACAAACGACTTAAGCCAAGGCTATACTGCTAAATAGTATATTTTTGGCTCAGCTGTCACTTTTGCTTCTAAGTTCTGACTGATTTAATTTAATTTGATTTTTGATTAATCTGTGGTCTGTAATGACTGGACATACTGTCTGTCATGTTGTCACTTGCAAAACTCTGCTGAATGTTATGAAGATTATTATTAGCAAAGCTGGAAAAATCATTAGAAGAAGTCTGCCCTCTACTGAATTAGTTTATAAGAGTCGTCTTTTGGCAACACTTTTATTATATATTTGTGGAAAGATTCTTCTCATCCTTTGTTTGAAATTTTAACTAATGGAATTATTGAGCGTAGTGGGAGACTAAGACCACTGACTTCTTATAAAATCGCTTTCGCAATTCATTAATAGGCTCGGCCATTCGGTGTCACAACTGGAATCATAAAGGTAAATTTCCATCATCCCAGACAGTTCAAATTCTCCCAAATAAGCAACTTGTAGCTGTTCCCATAACTTTGAAAAGCTCCTCTTCGTGCAGACACAAATTTAAGTTGCTTAAGGCCAATTGCTGATGAGTGTACAAGGCTATAATATACTCTGGGGGTGACGAGTGTTTTTCTTTAAAAGGTAGGAGGGGAAGACTGCTGTCGTTTCAGACTTGCTTTAACCTTAGTCATGTTTACTACCTTTATTTTATTTTTATTTCTTGTTACTCAAGTTTTAGTTGCCTTTTATTCAAGACTTATCCTCTTTCCTGTTTATGTTTCTCTGCTTTATGTATTTACCTTTTGCGTGTGTTCATATTTATTTTATTTTCACTTGTATTATGTCTGTAATATTATTCAGGTACACAACACACCGACTTGTAGTAAGTCCATATAACCTCCCAATGCGTGCAGCCAATACTTCATGTCTGTCTTTTTGTTTATACTCCTAGTTCCTATGACCCTTGGGTGCATTAAGCAATGATTAAAGTCTGCTATTCATGGATCCAGTCGGTAAGATTCTAGCTTCAACGGTCGGCAAATTGTAGGGAAGGGGAGAGAAAAAAGAGGGTAGCAGAGTGGAAAAGAAGAAAGGGAAAGTAGGGAAAGGAAAGGCTAGACGGGAACGGGTGGAAAGAAGAGGGGAGAAGAAAAAGGAGAAAAAAAAAGAAAGGGAGGAAAAGCCACAAGAAAAGGGATGGTCACAGGGAGGAGAAATTGGAATATAAAAAGACTGTAGACAAATCATGTGGTTATATTTGAGTAATCTCGTTTGAAACACATGCATCGTAAGTATATTTGTTGGGCGGAACTGCACCACAACTTGTAAGCTTCTCAGACATGCCAAAAGTTGTTCATTACAGAGTAATATCGCGTTACAGTGAGACGACAAAATGTTACATCAGTTGGCAAAATAAAAAAAAATGAGGAAGATGGGGAATGAGGGAGGAAAAGCAGAAAACAAAGAAGGCAAAACGAAATGAGTTGCAGCCGAGCAAAGTATGAAGGAAAATTTAGGCACCAATTTTTACCATACAGCAGTCTAGATTTGATTGTATACCCCAACTCAGCTGGAGTTAAGTCACTGAATCTTCAGAGAAGGCCTACACTGAGGAGTCAATTGATTAGTGGGAGATAGCAACTCGAGTCATGACTTGCTACAACCCCGCTGCCTTCTTGTGCGTGCTGGTAGACACTGAACCACCGTGACAAGTTTTTTTTAAGTGTAATTTAATGTACAACGTTTGGAATTAGGAATTGCGCCATGTGAGGCAGTGCTGCCGGCACGGGGGTATGGGGCACATGCCCAAGATATTTTCAAGAATTTCCGATTTTCATTTTTTTTTGTAAGTGAACCCAAAGGCGTTTTAACTAGGCATCTCTGTAGGAGGTAAGATGAGGTGTGTTTTCGACTGAGCGATAGATCTATTTAAATCATTTTTTAATCACAAATCCTTCCAACACTATCAAAATATTGAGCTCTCCACCCGCTCTACCGTTCAAATATTTTGTTGAAACACCAGTTCGTTTATGGGTTTCATAACAATTCCAATGTAAAGTTTATGCACGCTTCTCGTGAAATTGCCACAGTTTACACCCCATGCCTGATTACCATTATTTAGACGATAATGCACGGAATAATTCTGGCGAGAATTATTTTCCGAAAAACTTTCAGTACAACCTAAGGTTAGCATCAAGGCGCGATTTTGTGGTAATCTTGTATTAAAGGCAGCATTTATAGTGTGATTATGTTCATGATTTGAAGTATATTGCCCGTGCAAAAGTTCATTCAAAAGTCATTTGGTGCATTTTAAGAAGATAAGCAATATGAATCTTGAAATGTATTATTTTTCTACACCAATTTTTTATACTTAAATTCCCCCCCCCCCTCTGGCTCATTCCCCATTGGAAACTGTATTTTTGGATTTTCGTTCAAATTGAGTGAAACTACTACTTTTGTGTGCTCTCCTAAAGTGTCATGTGGATGTCAGTAGCAGCATACGTAGGTCCAAATTTTCTTATCACCCCACAACTTCCAGAAGGCCCTGTGCCGTTTGCATGGTGCCACCATTGGAGGTGCGCCATGACACAGCCGAAATACCAGTAACGGTAATTTCTTTACATGAAATCAGTTTAAAGCTTTGGCAAACATAGCAACATTTTGCAACTGAGCCACCTCATCTAAACAAAAATTATCAACGGGAAGAGTTTTAACCCCTTCACTTAGACACCATACCCTTCCTTTATACTCAACAAAAATGAAAACAATGTTACAATATATAATCAGTTCAAAACTTTGTCAAATATAGCATAATTTTGCATATTTAGGGTATCTTAAACGAAAAGATTTTTCCCAAAGCGAAGGTGGTATTTCCTCACCTTAATCCCCTTCCCCAGGAAAGCACCTTCACGCTAGGTGACAAATAAAGGGTCCGATCCGAGTGCAAAGTACAACTATGCATACTTAACAACGATTTTCTCAGGTTATCTGGGGTGGAACTATGACGTTATCTGCTGTAGGGCTCCAAAACATCAGAACCTGGCGGAGCCACGTCACTGTGAAAGGGAGTTACGTCGAATCCCCGTAATTGCAGAAGTTTGCAATTTTGTCGAGGAGCCTTAGTGAACGCCATGATGTATGTTACACCCTACAAACAGTTCACCTTGTTCTCAGGGAGGGCCGATAATTCCATAGAACCCTAAAAATTATTTGGACTCGCTTTCTTTACGTCTATTTTTAATAGTTCCGTTTTATATGGCTAAACAGTGCAGAACTCCTTCTACAAAGTAAATTATAGATGGTTTACACAGTTTTCTGCAAAGACCGGCAACATAATCCCCAACCCCGTAGTTGTTAGCAAATTACAGTAAGCGGCGACGGCAGTTTTGACTATCATCAGGTAGGAGGGCCCCTGTACAAAGCATGTTTGGACCCGGCACGCTGAAAGCTGATAAAATTTACTCTGAAAGTGAACAGAGCGTTTTGGACGCCAAATTTTGGGCATGCTCGGGTCGCACCTGGGGGAGGTTCATACATTAAAATCTGGTGTTAAAATATAGGATAATTGTTTGTACAAGGAAAGGCATCCTATATAATGTATTAGACTCTGTACTCCTACGATGTCTTGAGGATGCTACACTTTTTTAGCCTCGTGCTTTGCACGCATCCGTCACTGCTACTTGGCATAATTATATACTTACTTTCTGTATAACAGGTTAAGTCATAATCTACATACTGCAACCACTACAATCATCCGTTCTCCCTATCACAATTCCCTGCATCAACAACTCCACCGGCTGTTGGCCCGGGTCAAGAAATCATGAAAAGTGTCCAAGTTGTGATTCTAATGGTCTATTCATTGCCCATTAAACGACTTGAAATAGTTAAATGCTTCATTCTTATGCTCATAATTTTGAAAATGGTCCAAACTTTCCGTTCATTTGGGCGTTGCTTTTGAGACCGACCTGGGGCCATACGACCTTCCCCTGGACCCTGTATACACTAGTTTTGCACTACCCATGTCGTATTTTCTGTCGGCACTTTCTTCCCTCTAGTATTCAAAACTTTACGCAACCCCCCCCCCCATTCAGAATGGCTAAGCCCCTTGGTTGAACCAGACGATTACAAACGGCAAATTAAATTCTGTAGTAAAAGTGTGCGTCTGTCTGATTTTTTGATGTCTTAATCGTCGATTTGAACCGGGACCACCCAAACCGACATATGAGTACCGAGTATGGTACTCAGACCACTTAAGACTAAAACGAGATCAGTTTGGAGGTTTTCCAAACTATACAAACCAACGAAAAGCTCTCCAACCACCCAGTACTATCCCGAAAAACCCGATGCGATTTTTTTATTAAACAAGTAGAGGGCCCATAGTTGATTAAATCTTCTCGCCATGGTATGGAAATTAAACCAGAAAGCTCAGAGGGGGTGTCTCCCACCCTTTTGAATGTTTTTATTTTGAAAAATTAGGTGTAATACACATGAAATCTGGTGCTAAATAATTATGCTACCTTTGAAGTAAAATTTGCGTAAAAAATTAGATGTTTTAAGTACTGAAACATATCGGCACAACAGGAAGTTTTAAATATAACGGGTGAACAAGAAATGCAAAAAAAAAAGAAAAAAGAAACCTATCGGGAAACGCAGTTTAACTTTTGACAGTGTCAACTTAACGTTGGCATATTAACCGTTTTTTTTTCTTTTTCTTGTCGTCTGTTTCAACCGTAAGGTCGACTTCGACATGGACTTAATAGCTCCGAGCTAGTTCTTTTTATGATAGGAGCATAAACTCCTCTTCAAAGTGGGACACAGTTGTCCTCCTTAGGGCCCATTTCAGTGATGCCCCTCTGTAGGGATCAGGGGCAAAGTCCAGGAAGCTCTGGAACACTTACCTAATTGTGTTTACCACAATGAAGTATTAACTGTCTGTGTATGACATTGAAAACGCACTAAACAGACAAGGCAATCTCAGTCTGTCTCTATCTTTTAAAATAGCGTAATTTGGACTAAACGTCGGTCTGTTTATTTAGGATGCATCGGGATTGATGGTGGGGAGGGTGGTAGAGTTTCTGTGGAGTCTGCAATAGTTATACTTTGTTCGGTGTGAAGTTTAAGGGGCAATAAGAGTAGAAGACTGCGCGAATTGCGCCGAAATGACACCTTTAAAGACATTTTGGTTGCTTGCCTTCATTTTACAAATGACACTGAATACACCCTTATTAAATCTTAAAAAACGAAGCTTGCCCTTTGGTTTCAAAATAGTCAGGTTCGATTACCGGTCATTCGATTTCTTTTTTATAACGCAGACGGTTTCAAGTTGAGAGCTAGGATCACAAAGGTTGCACGGGATTTTGCAATAATCTAAGGTACGTTCCGTCCTTCAGTGTACAAGTGAACTACTAATGCGCATTAAGGATGAGCGTGAAGCCCGTCGAAAAATAGCTTTTAAAGAACTTTTGGTAATAATTTAGGCACTACATCTACAGAGTGGCAAAAGCGAACGTCCTTCACAACCATCGAAATACGAAGTGTACGCACTTTTAAGTTAACAGTAAACGCGAACGCTCCCGACTTCATAATTTTAGTAAGTGGAAAAACCAGCGCATACTGCATCCACCAAGCTGATACGCGACAGTGAAAACACTTCGCGTGGCAGACGGTCGGTTAGGTGTGTGCCAAATCCCAGATGTGCCAGGATCCTACTCTATGACTCGCCCCTATGTGTGAATTATAAACAGAAGACACTTGCAGGTATGGTAAACCTATGCGACTGCGACTCAACACATCTGACCTTTAATACCGCCAACTCATTCCCGACGAGCAGTCAGGGCGAGATGAATCACATGTCAATAAGGCTTTTGCTTTATAGTGTCGGACATAATGTCTATTTCATGACACACAATTATGCACTACAGTACGTCTACTTTCCAGACAGCTGGATTTCTTCAAAAGAGAATAGGCCCAGTGTATAGATCACATACAGTTCAATTTGTGATTACTTTCCTAACAACATATAATAACCCCCCCCCCCTCCAACAGCGTAGTTTGCCAACTTAGTTAAATCTGGGAGGGGGGGGCTAGGTCTCTGGTTAATGCATCCAAAGCAATTTTCACCCAACACTGACTCCCATAAAGCAAAACACAGTGATCATAAAGGTCCCCGACATTTCTCTAGCTCCAAATATTTTTTTAACAAAGTCAGAAAACTGCGAAAGAAAGAGGCCCTTCTCTCCGACAGCCGACGATATTTTCCCGACGGACGACACTTAGAAAATTTCTGGGGGTGTAGCCCCCATACTCCCCGAGTAGTGATGCTCCTACCTGCCGGGAAAAAAAGCTTTTCTTGAATTAAAGAAATTGAAATAAAGGGGAGTATTAAAAGATTGTTTTTTAGGAAAACCTGAAGCCTTTGGAATGGGGAAGTTTATTAAACTCCACCTTTCCCATTGAAGACGTTTAACCTACTATACAAAATTCAATTCAATTTCTTGAACATTTATTCGAGTCATTTTCAGTTTTTTTTTCAAAGAATATACTCAGAGATCAAAGAAAGATAAAAAAATGACTCAAGAGGAACTCAGAGAAAGCTCCATGGAGCTTGTGGTATGAGCCCTCCTTTCCACAATACATTTACAATAATTACAACAAAAAGAAAAAAATACATACGTAACAGGGGCGGACTGAGCAGTGGGGCAACCGGGCACTGCACGAGGGCCCACACACTTTCATTCGGAAATTGCAATGAAAATTGGAAAATTCGGAAATCCAGGAAAATAACAAATCGGAGAAAATAGGACATAATCTGAAGCTCGGAAGTTTCTGACTTCTTTTAGATGCATAGCGTCCCTATAAGCAACGTGAGTGCGTGCAATCTGAATTTAAACGGTTTGTTGACACCACGGCCTACTATGCACACTGAGCTGCCACGTAGGCTTACTGTGGAAACACGGTACTATTTGAAGAAGCAAGTGCAGGTGAAACTGGAAGTGAAAGTGAACTGGACACTGATGATGAACAAGCTGAAAAGTCACTAGAATCAGGTCACTCAGGTGTGAAGAAAATTGTATGTAAGAACTGCCTATCACGGTGCATTCAAACTGCTTTGTCAGTACAGGTTGTGCTCAGCAGCCTATGAGTTAGATGAGGTTTAACGGCCCAGTTTCCAACCAATTGGTTCAAGTCGAGCCGGTCACGGCCTTTTTTCCAGTTGTGGCTCACTGGCTTGTTTTATGCTGCAAACAAGTATTTACTCACCTTAAGCATCACGCAGTGCACATGTGAACGATCCTTTTCCAAGCTCAAAATTTTGAAGTCAAGACTTAGATCAACACTAACACAAAGCCATTTGGAGCCCCTGATGCTTATTGCAGTTGAAAAAGACATTGCTTGCAAACTAAAAGCTGACAAACATAACATCATAAACAGGATTGAAAAGTCTTCTACTGAGCTGAGTGCACTTCTCTTGATTTAATTATTCTTTACTACCTATTTCTCCAACCTTACAGACACTAACTGGTGAACAATTGTCTGATAATTTCCAGAACATTTATTGTTATACAAGTCATATATTCACATGCAACTTTTATGTTTTAATGATAAATATAATGGAATAAGTGGTTAAATACTTGCTATTACTAAAAGTTTAAAAGTTGTTACTTGTTAGAGTCTTTAATGTATATATATATACTGTTAGTAACATGCATGTATAATAAATGTGTATTATATTTTATTTAAATCATATTATTATAATAATTGTATTTAAACATAACATGATCCGTTTACTTCAATGAAACATTAGACTTTTTGGATAAGTGAGCTATGTTAATGTGAAGACTGGTATTGAGTTGGTAACCTATGTGGGATTGGTTGTGGCCATTATAAGTAGTGTCGGTGAAGGAAGTTTGATTAAGGTTGGGAAGGAGGAGGGCCCCATACCCATTTTACCAGGGGGCGCAGTTCATTGTCAGTCCGCCCCTGATACGTAAACGGAAAAAAAACGAAGTCACCTATGCTTGTTCATTAAATGCAGTTTCAAAGATTTCTTGGATGAGTATTTAGAGTTACAGGACTGAATTTTTTGGGGAAGGGAGTTCCATAGGGAAGGACCAGTGAAACAAACTGTATGTTGGGAAGACGTGAGCCTAAAAGCGGGAGTAGAGTGGGAGTTCCTAACGCGTGTGAGTTGAGTATGAGGTTCATGACGGAAATGAAAAGTAGATCGAACGATATTGGGAAGGGTATTCCGTATCCATGAGTGCATGAAAATACCAACTTGATAACGGTAAATATCGAAAACAGACATAATATTAAGCTTTGCGAAAGAGTCACGAGACGATTGAAACGGTGGATAATTCAGTATAAGACAAATAGGTCTCTTCTGAAGAATTAAGAGTGGATAAATCTTAGAGCAATAAAAACCAACCCAGAGAAGAGCACAGTAAGATAAGTACGGATTAATTAGAGTATTATACAAAGTAGCCAGGCAACAGCTATCAAATTAATCATGTGTATTAGCGTCTGGGAAACGACTTCACTCTAAGAAATAAAGGTTTTAAGAACCATTTTTAAGGGTTTCACTCTTAGGGATTTCAAATACAGGACGAAAGGTTCTAATTTGAACCTTTATTTCTTAGAGTGTCGTACTGTGTTAAAAAGTTAAAATTATCAATCATGTTTTGAAATAATAATTCTGTTACTGCATTTATTCGTAAAGCAGGAAAGACAGTGACGTTATTACTGATAACCTTACCACAGAATCTAGAAACAGTATTCATAAAATTGGTTTACAAGTCGTTTTCCACTTAATGATTCACTTCCTACAACTGTAATTTTTAACAATTAATTTTAATGAAGACATAATCGCACAAATTTAATTAAGGATTGTTAAAGCTAGATTAACTTCATTTAACAAACAGTGACTAGAAGTATGAGTGTGAGACATTAAGTTACGGACGTCATGTGTTGCAGAATAAGAATCTAAGGTACAACTAATTGTATCAAGTGTCGATACGAATTCAACTGAAAACTTCCCAGTCTCTGAAGCGGTGTATCGATTTCGGGATGAGCAGTCTTGGTCTCTGATATTGAGGCTGCAGTGCAACATTCTTTCAAGCTGTACATGGCCTTAAAGTAGCAGACATTTACAGTCTTGCATGATAACAGTAGCTCGACTATGTATACTTGAGCTTAAGACCAGATAACATTTGAATATCTGTCAAACTAAGGAGTGTAGCTTATAGAAGATTTCTCCTACCGTGAAAGAAATCTTTTTGTGGATCAGAGAAATTGAAATAAAGGGAAGAAGTTAAAAAGTTGTTTTTTAGGAGAAATTGTAGCCTTTGGAATGGGGAAGTTTGTTAAAATCTACCCTCTCCTTTAAAGGCGTTTAACTTACAAGGCAAAGTAGATAAGTGGCAACAGCTGTCAGATTTGTCATTTGTATTAGCTTTCAGGAAACAACTAGTATTGTGTAACCAATTTGCCACCACAGATTATCCGAATCCTTTATAAAATTCTTCAAAAGTCAAGCAGGAAAAATAGTGATGTGTTTGCTGATTACCTCCCACAGATTCTAGATATTATATTCATCAGGTTGTTTTCAAGTTGTTTTCATGGTTGATGACTCCCAGCTAAGAAACTATTTCATACAACCAGGACTTTGAACAGTCTAATGAAGACATAATCGCACAAAAATTAATAAGGGATTGTTAAAGGTTATCTTCATTTAGCAAACAATGAAGAGAAGAATGTGTTCTTGTACCCGTACCCATAAATCAGAAGTTTCCAACAAGACGGTATCGCCCAAGGGGATATTTTCTACACCAGGAGGGCTCTAAGAGCCAACAGACGACAGTGGGCGTTTGTAAGAAAACATAAATAATACGATCGATACCAAGTTTTTTTCCTTCAGCTGGGCTTTCAAAAAGTATACAATAAAATGGAATCAACAAGTCAAGTAGGTCTAACATTTCCTCTTTAAGTTCACTACAAAGTTAGTTAATTATATTATACGCTAGATGCCAGGGAATGACATCTAAAAGTGCTACTATCCAGCCCCTGTTGTCTTTCTTCTCACCAACAAGACAATCCCATTGTAGAAACAAAGATACCTTCCATTAGCTACTACTGAAGTATAAATGGTTAAACGCATGTTTTTCTTAAGCTGTTTAGTGCGCATTCAAGGCTATTAGATAGTTAAAGATAGTATAATGCCTCATTACACTCTAAAAACAAAACAGTGAAATTCACCCCAAAAAGAGTGAATTAAGGGACCACTCCTAAGGAAGAGTGAACTTCACCCGGAGTGGAGTGAAAGCTCACTCCAAATAGTGCGACAAATAATACACATGGAATGAAGTATCGCTCCATTTGGAGTGGATTTTCACTCTAATTTCCGGGTGAAATTCACTCTTTCTAAGGAGTGGTCCCTTAATCCACTCTTTTGGAGTGAATTCCACTCTTTTGTTTTTAGAGTGTATAGTTCTCATGTCGAGAGTTTCTGCAAAACTTCAGGAGGCTTCTGCCCTGCTCCCAGACTGGGACATTGCCCCCATCAGGAGACGCTAAGGAGGGTCTTTAGACTCACCATGAGGGAACACTTCACAATGTGGAATCCCCAATATCAAGTTCTCAATATACTCTCAAAAAATCTGCTCGAGAATAAGATTGGGTGAGATGAGGGACTGGAGGTGGGAATAAAAGCTGCAGCTCCTTGGTTTGTACGGCTTTGCGTAGTTGAATTAGCAACGAAGCATCGTTATTTAATATAACAGTGACTGCTTCTAAGAGGTAAATGAAGAACAAAATCTAACACCGAGAACTGTAACAGTTTGTTTCATCTCAAAAAGGTTACAAATTGTTGCTACAAAGGACAAAGGTTCATGTTATATCAACGTCTATTACTTTTATTCAATTAAGCAAGGTTGGAGGAATCAAAGATAAGCTCAAAGATGCATCGTCCTTATTGCCATCCGTTGCTTCATCGATGAACAGTGGTCAAAATAGGAGAGAGGGCGCTCTCGCCAACAAAAATAACGCCGTCGAAGAAGCTCAGTATGCTGAAGTACACGAAAACCCTCAGCCAGTCTTAAAAGACAGTACCCCTCATGAAGTGATGTCATCTCAGCCTGTTAATAACAAAGTGGGTGCTAAAGAAAGCCATGAATACGG
>WURT03000029.1:652551-678903 GCA_009936505.3 Holothuria glaberrima
TACCAGCTGTTGATTACCACCCAAGTTTAAGTACTGGACATGATAGATACAACTATGGACTCCCTGGTTACGAGAATTTCACCTTAAAATCGACTGTATTTATTAAATTAACGAGATTATCTCAGCATAAATGTTCTCTCTTCTTTCATTACAAGTGCCACCAACTCCACCTTTCATCGTTGCTGATGGTTGTCCGTTGGAAAATAAACATTGTTCAATATCTTTGCAAGCTGAGAACGACCTTTTCTCAATATCCTGTACTGTTAAAGGTGTTTATCCAAGGATTGATATTGGTATGGAGGGTAATTATTTTTCAAACCACTCAACCGTAATCACAGAAATACAAAGCGCAAGAGATGGACAGACATATAATGTCATGGCAAAGGTACAACTTTATCCACAGGAATGCGGCATGGTACAAAACGTCACGTGTTTTACAAACAGTCCAAGGGAAATACAAATTATCTCAGATAAAACAATAACAATTCAAACAGGTAATGGCTACTTTCTTTTGATTAATTTTGAACTTTTCCCTTTCTGCAAGTTATTACTTTAACAAAATGAACTGATGGAAATATGAAGAAATACAGTGTAGGCTTTGCGTAATTTTGTTCTCGTAGCAACACTCTAACTTTTATCTCTCTTTACTGTAAGTGTTCCTTTGAGAAAACATGATCGCTGCTTACATTTTCCTTTAGTACGGTATTGATCAAGTTAACGTGTCGGGAAGTTTCTCGCATGCTAAACAATTTTACTTATTGTCATTAGGTCCATGGCTCTCCGTATGATACAACAAAGTAAACTTATGGAAAATAATATGAAAATTAATCAGAATTTTATTTTGGGGATGTGTCGATTCACTTACATGACATAACATGTAAGTTATTGTTTATCTTAAAGCGTGTGCTACCAAGCAGAAAGGTGTTGCTGTAATTTTACCAGTGATTGTGGTGCTAATATCCATAGCCGTAGTCCTTGTGGTTTTATACTGTCGACGTAAAAAGCAAAGGCAAAAGGATTTAAAAAAGGTAAGTGTTTTACTCAAAAGGGTTTGTATTGTCACCTTAGCGTTTATACGAAGACCGATGTTCTGTATCAAATGTGTGTTTATATAAGCACATGATTTTGAATAAAGACACATATTTATCTGACGT
This sequence comes from Holothuria glaberrima, assembly GCA_009936505.3. NCBI lineage: Eukaryota > Metazoa > Echinodermata > Holothuroidea > Aspidochirotida > Holothuriidae > Holothuria > Holothuria glaberrima. The sequence goes on from WURT03000029.1 coordinate 653,706, forward strand.
ACGACATTTGACAGAGTTTATGAAAAGCTGATAGGATGGAGCTGAGTAAGATAATTAAACTAAACATTGTCCAAAGGCAAAGAAAAAAGATAATTGCAAATTCCGGTGTTGTAACCTCAGCAGACGAAAATGATTTTAACATGAAGAACAGCGACACCTCAATTGGCCGGTAGCAAATACTTTTGACAAACATGACCTTAGGATTGCCAAAAGTGGCACATTCCAGACCTTGTAAATGTTGAGTTGAAAATTTCTCCATTTTAAGATTTCATGTTATAGACATTAACGTTTAGCTGTAAATAAATTGTTGGGTTTTGTGCAGTGATCATGTCTTTTTTATGCTAAAAGGGACCTTTACAAAAGGTATTTGAGATGGTGTTAAGGCAGGGGACAGAGGAACGGTATCTTAATTAAGACGTGAAGATGTCCTGTTAGAAAAGAAATACAGGCTAATGTGTCTACCGTTCCGAAGGACCCAATGGAGCGTAGAACACTCCCCGTGAGGAAGCTATTCAGGGCTACAGGGGCGTCGCAAGATTTCGAAAATGGATGTTGAGGGTAGGAGTAGAGGGGCAAACAATATTTTGTTTGGATATGTTCAAAGAAAACCAGGTTAAAAGTTGTGGTTATCCAAAACAATCTGGCTTGTTAAAGGAACTTTCCAGAGACAAAATTCAGTAAGTTTAAAAGGAGCAGAGATTTTTTCTCTTTTAGGAGGTGATTTCATGATGTAGAAATTTACACCTTTAAAAAAAGGAAAACTATAAAATAGCATTAGTTAAAATCATTTTGTAAGAGTAAATACCAAACCTTAGGTAGGAAATGCGCCAAGAGGGGTACAGGTTTCAAACTTACTAGACTTAAAGATGTGGAGCATCCGTAGCTCCAGAAAAATATTCAATCTTCTATGGAAAAACTATAGTTCAAAATCCGATTTAACTTTTTGCCATTCTGGAAGTGTGGTCGATTTTCTTCAAATGTACCCTCGACGCTATCACTGTTGAGGTCCTGCAGTCCAGATGGAACACCATGTGGGGTTCACAGGTGCAGTTTCCGAAAGCTCTTCGAGTAATCACTAGATGGGTTCACTCGTATGGACCTTTTAGATGACCACATAACACTGGGAACATACCAAGCACTTTACAAAAATCGTCATAATTTCAAATCAGGCCCGTGAGCAGGATTTTCCAACAAGGGGTTCGGATTGACAGTGTCATATGACGTCATCTTTTGTTTACGCCGCCATGTTGAGGTCACACTTGGAAGAAACATTTTTTTCACTGCGTCTCTACACTACACACTAGATTAAAACTGCACCGTGCACGCACGGTATTATTTTACACGCAGCTGTGGGGCCATTGCCTTACTTTGACTGATTTATCATTTTTAATATGCATTATCTGCGACTCTCTTTTTACCCCAGCAAGGCGGCTTTTTGGGTCGTCGTCAGAAAAAAAAAATTGTAGCGTTGGTGAAATGGATCTGAAGGGTTTCGCCATTAGTTGTCACATTCTAAAACTGTTGGGCACGTATGTCAACTGGCAAATTGTTGGTTAAGGAAAATATCCCGGGTTGGTTTAAAGCATGCAAACTTTAACCAACATGTGCAGTTCCTTTACCCAACAATTTGACAAGTGGCATACGTGCCCAACAGTTTTTTAGTGCACAGAGAACGTCGTAAACCCATCCAGACAGTTACGTCAGCAAAAATGTGCATACGCGCGGGAAGAGGGCGAAAACTCGTGCTCTTCCTGGTGGCACAACTCTCCCAGAGGCGTCGGAAGCAGGTCTATTATGGAAAGTTCTTCAGTTGAGAATCGAAGCTTACAATTAGTTATCGCGTAACATACCGAGGGAAATTTCACCAAAATGCCTTTCAAGGTACAAAAGGCACTTCTTATGCCCTGTTTGGTCCTTAAATACGTCTTATTTGGAGATCTCATGTCTTTGAGATTTAGACTTTTAGCTTTATAAAAACGTAGGAAACCTTGGGCAGAGTACTGGTCCCTTTTCGTCTTGGTTATTGGAGGGCCTTTCATAAGCATGAGGTCCACGCTGTGGGCCCTATGGCGGGTCCTTGTTGATCCTTATAGGTAATACTTCCATGGCGGTCATGGGGAGGCTCTGGGTTGATCACAAAATGGGGACAGAAGCATGGCATGAACAACAAGAATTCAGAAACCACCTTCTACTGGGAACGAGCAAGGAGGAAATAGGAATAATCGAATGGGTCTAGGATTTAAAAGCAATTTTTTAGAATACTTTTCTTCGTTTTCTCAATGTTATAACCCTCAGGATGTACCGAAAATAGTTGCTCGCGAATCCCGCAGAGGAAATTCTAGTTGAAAAGATTGAAGAACAAGAATTGTATACTTTAATTCTTCTAAATCATGCTGCGCACGTTACCGTTTTCTTGATATTTGATTGGTTCATGTTGCCCCATAATGTCCGGCTCGGAAGAGGGATGAAGATGAACCTTTCGATTTCGGAAAAGTGTGCAAGAGAATTACTCCTTATTTATTAATTCCCTTAGAAGCAGAGTGTAAACCGCTACGTGTGCGCAAAGCCCGCCAAAATTTTGAAATTGAAAATACCATATTTCATTACAGAATTTGCATCAAGACCTTTCAAACAGACTCTTTCAATTAAAAAAAAATGTCTGCCAAGAAATAAGTCTGCCAAGAAGGCAATGGTGAATCAATCCTCTAAATATTTTCATTATCATAAAATATGTCCTTCAAAAATACAACGCTGTGTTCCTACGTAATCACTCCAAAACACTAAAACAACAGGCTAAAGTTTGACAGCATTTACTGTTGAATGATGCCAACAAGTTTTAAACGGTATTAGTTATAAACATGTAGCCATGAGGTTGTAAGCGAGTGGAACATTTGATTGTTTTTAAGCAGTCGCAAAAAGTTTGGTTTGGTTTGGATTTGGTAGTCCTGATTTAATAAATCAGCAATCATGAAAAGGAAAAAAAGTTATCAACTGTCGAGGAAGCTGACTCATGTCGGAAATGGGTAACCAGTCTACGGCGATAAAATGGCCTCATCCCAGCTAGTTTACCGTACCACGAGATAGATACGATAACAACTAAGCGATTGAGTGTTACGTATAGTAAGGGTGATACTTGTTCTGTAATATTTAGCCAAAACATGATAGAGGGAAAATAAGAAAGCTCTACAAATTTATGGTTCCTGTTGACAAAATGGACTCCTTAAAAGCAAGTGTGTTGGGGAGACTGTACGCCACCTTGGACCGACCTGACCTCTGCCCTCACCATGGTTTGAGCTGAGGCCAAAACAAAACAAAAAATGGAAACGCCCTAAACTGCAGAATAAATCCTTTGATAGCACAAGGGTGTCATTGCAGGCTTTCTTTTCTATCAAACATGATTTCCAGATTGAAAGCACTTAAGAGTAAATTTAGCGTCACAAACGCTCTATAGATTGGGGGAAAGTGCTCTCGAAAACACAAAAATTTTTCATTGTACTTAAACGCAGTTTATCATGCGTAGGTTGCAAATATAGTGGGAAGAGACATTAACCTGGAATCAGGGTTCACAGAAGCTGACGCAATCGAACCTTTAAACACCCATATGCCTATCATATGAATAAACATAAATCATAGTGGCCATCCCTTGGAAATTTGTATCAGTAGGAATCAGCTCAGTTATTACAAGAAAATGGGAGAGCAAAAGAAAACAAATGTACCTTTAGCTTAACCTCCTTTTGAACATTGAAGATTCACGAACCTATGATATTGCATGCCTTCAAAGTGGGCGGAAAATGAACTAAGATGTTGGAATAATGATGTAATCATGCTGATTATGTTACCCTAATATTCATATTGGATTTGTTAATTTATAACAATGTCTGTTTCTGTATTGCGAGAGGAAGGGAGAAGTCATAATAAGCGACAAACCACTACTAGTTCCCAAATGGGGTTCAATGTCAACTGGGTTCGAGTTAAACACCGAACCCCTTGATGAACCACTCGAACCCCGCCTGCGTACGGGCCTGATTTCGAACGAAACGCTTAAGTCAAAGGGGGGGGGGGAGAGATATGATGAGAGTGTAGTAGATATGACCCAAGAATTGATTATTCCAGCATATTATTCTTTGCATGTGTACTTTGCGATAATTTAAGCACGCAAATTATGAAATGTTAACAGCATGCATCGAATGATATTTTATTGCTCTATGACTCACTTTTAAAGTACTGTCTCTATAAAGAAACGTCGGAAATTTACCTCTAGTAGTAGGGAAAGTTTCTGCAAGCCTAATATTCCGTGCATTGCTATTCAGTTGATATTTATCAGACATGGATTGTCAACACTGTATGATTGCGCACCGAAGTTGTGCATAGGAAAACACTTTTGAAAATATATATGCAGACTGTGCTGGTTTGCACTGACACTTTGTCTGAATGACGAAGAATATGTGAGAGAGTATGTGACACTGTTTGTAAACACGATATTTAAAGAATGTTACATTGTTGGATCCCATACTTGACATTTGGATACCCTTTATTAAGTAGATTGCACCTATTGTTTGTGGTGGAGGTCAAAGGTCATCTGGGGCCACCAGAGGTCAAGTTTAAAAACCCCAGGCATTGTTCGTTAGCACAACATCTCAAGAACAACAAACTCTCATATGTACAACAATCATCAACATAGGTATTATTTTATAATTACATACAAATACTACTTATGATGGACACTAGAAAAATAATACTGTTTATCAGGGCTAGTGACCATTTCTTAAGATACTTAAGCTTGCGGTATCTGATACGTAGTGCGTGGATACTTCATGTTGAGGATAGATCATAGAGCTATGTTGAGTAGATCACGGATCTACATGAGTGCATGAGTAGATAAGCCCTGTTGTTTTTGGTGAAGGTCAAGAACAAAACATCTAAAGGGAGTGCATGTGTGTAAAACTCATACTTCATACTTAATATGTGGATACTTCATATTATGTAGGTAATTCACTTTCACTTTGGATCACTGAAAGTTTAACAGCAAAAAATTGTTAGGGCGATATCTCAGGGAGGGAAACTTCAATCAGTATTAATTAAGTATGCCATGTTAGGAAAAATTCTATATTATTGGATGTCAAGGTCATCTGAGGTCACTGGAGGTCAAATTAAAACATTGTTAACGTAATATCTCAAAGAAGAGTTTTATGTGAATCTCATACTTGGCATGATCATGCCCCATATTGAGTATTTTGTGTGGAAGTCAAAAGCCAAACCGTGAAAACTATGTTAATATGATGTGGAAATTATAAAACAAGTTGAAATGTTATATTTGGCATGTTAAGTCAAAATAGTGTAACGTGGGCCGAGCCTTGGTTTTTCGGGCCCTTAAGATTTGGGAAAGACGTATACTCGGGAAGAAAAGAGAACTGTTACATGCAGGAGATTCCGTGCAGAGCAAAACCACAACATCTATTCGTCTCCCAGGACCGACCAAAAACTGACTCAACTTTTACACACAGACACACGTATACAAAAGTGCAACTTAAGACTTCTGATCAATTAAGGCTTCTGATCAATTAACATAAAAAATACACATCTTGTTACAAACATTTAACGCACTCACTCCATTACAGGTGAAACACCATGATGCAAAAGTAACAGTCATACAAAATAACAATACAAATAAATTCAAACAATACACTGATGCAATTCGTTTCCTACATTTACCTTCATCCTCTTGAGAAATGTCCTCATTTCTTACTATACACTATAATGAATCGCTTACTATACATTTTGATGAACCTTTATTTAATTTCACGAAGGCACGTATTGCACTTGCAATGGAACTTCCCACAAAACTCTTGTACGACAACTTTGTATGAAAATAGCTTTTAGGTTCACTTAAATGGTTTATTTAATGTTTTAAAATCGTACCAATTAATGAATATAACTTCTATGAATTTCTTCCGTGCATTTTATGCAGTACATGTTCGGCATTTCACACAATACGAATTAATACAACATTATCATTTATAAATTTATAAATTTTGCTTTGTTCAACATTTAGAAATAGAAAACATTGTATATTGATGCAGAAGACAATATTCACTCATTACAACAACGAAAAACGACATATCACAACATTGAAACAGTACATGAGTATAAACTTAACTAGGGTGAACCCAACTGATAGTCGTCTAGATATTTGGATAATTTTGTCTGACGACCTGACTGAGATTTTGGTTTTGTATGCAGGTCATACTGATGACCTGTAGCCTGCGTTTGAGGTCTAATATTTTGCCTAGGGAAATTTTGTGTCAAGGGATTTGCACTAGAGAGCTATGGGTGTGACAGATCCTCTATACGGATTCACCAATGGCAACGATTCGGATAAGGCCGAATTAGGGGGCTCTGTTTTGGGGCCCAAGCCAGTAGTTTCCAACTCAATGTCAGACGGGCTCTGCCCACGTCCTCTATCAGGTATTTCCGACCTATACGGTTTTAACCTGTTATAATGTAAAGTTCGAATGGGCTTCGTGTGATCGTGGAGGTCCCGTACTTGAAATACAACAGGTGAATAGCGAGAATTGCGTACAACCTTTAATACAATAGCAGGACCTTCCCATTTAGGAGCGAGTTTGATCATTTTTTCCTTGGGAGGTCAACCCAAACTAAATCTCCCGGCGAATAACAATGAAACTTCATATTTTTATCATAGTCCCGCTTCTGGGTCCTTCTTACTTTATCACCCTCTTGGTGAACTTCCCTATACGCACTGGAAAATGTCTTGTCGAGAATAACAGTATAGTCTGATAAGTTCCCAGGCATATCCTGCGGAACCTCGACCACTTGTAAATACGCAGAACCAGGGGTTCTTGCTTCCCTTCCGTGTAAAAAGAAAAACGGACTATAACCAGTACTGCTATGACATGAATTGTTACATGCAAATTGTACGTGTCGTATGAAATCATCCCATTCCTCTCCGTTGTCAGCAACATATCTCCCCAGTTGTTCTTTCAACGTACGATTAAATCGTTCGATTAAACCATCTGCCTGGGGATGATACGGAGTTGTTCTGGTTTTTTTCGATACCTAAATTTTTACAAATGTTATGAAATAGATCACATTCAAATTGTCTTCCCTGATCAGTATGGAGAGTCTCCGTGTTCTGTAATATACTTTTCAGAAATACAACATGCTATAGTGGAAGCTTTCTGATCTGGTATCGCATGCAAATCAACATATTTCGTAAAATGATCCATTATAACGAGAATATACCTATTGCCTTTCGATGTTACAGGCAATTCCGTTATGTCAGCGAAAACAATATCAAAAGGTTTTTCAGGGATAAAACTGACCAAAGGGGCTTTATACTTCGGGTTGGGGTTTCTCCTACTTTCGCAAGCTATACACTGGAAGCATTTGTTCTCTATGTCACGTCGCATTCCAGGCCAATAGCACAATTGTTGAGCTCTTTGCAAAGTTCGCTCAACGTCAAAATAGCCGGAAAATTTATCCCCATGAAAGTGATCCAGAACCTCAGAAATGAGTGAATTTTGAACCAGTGCTTGAAAAATGTAAGTATTTCCTTTCCTCCTTACTCGCCTACAAAGAATACCTCCTACCATTGTTAGCCTACAGAAGTCCCACCACAAACGTAAGAGCACACGGGACTTTCCCTTTAAAGCATGCTTGGGGGTCTTTGATTACGAAGTTTTCATTCAATAACTTCACTCAGGGTTGGGTCTGTCCTCTGAGAGTTTCTAAGGTCCTCAGCAGAAGGTAATAGTTCAAGGAGTTGTACAAAACTAGATGGCAGAATCTTAGGGGGCTGAGGTTGGGTTTGTAACTCTGCAACCTTCGATTCTTCTCCCTTGGGAATGTTAATTTGTCCCGTTTGAGTACCCACAATCTGAACAACTGTACACTCACGAGCAGATAATTCGGTAGTTTGAGAAGCTTGGACAGGTACCGGCTTTATGGACAACGCATCGGCATTTTGATGCGCATGACCCGATCTGTGCACAATGATCCAATCGTACGGGTCTAACTCAAAATACCATCTTGCTCTCTTACCCGTGGGGTCATTTTCTAAGGGTATTTTCCTGAGGCCTGTAAGTGGTTTGTGGTCTGTAATAATAACAAATGGGTTAAACGTCAAGTAATGCCGAAATTCTCTTACCGCCCAAACAATAGCATATAATTCTCTGTCATATGCGGACCATTTCTTCTCCGTATTCGTCAATATGTGACTCGCATACGCAATTACACATTCATTGTCATTTTGGATATGTGATAAGACTGCACCCAAGGAAGTATTTGACGCATCTGTATATAATACAAATTCCTTATTAAAATCTGGGAATACTAATGTAGGAGGTGACGTCAAAGACGTCTTCAGTCCTTCGAATGCAATCTGACATTCTTTCGACCACACATAAGGTACACCTTTCCTAGTAAGCATACATAATGGTTCTGCTTTAGCAGCGAAATTCTTCACAAATTTCCTATAGTATTGGGCTAAGCCAAGGAAAGAACGAACTTCTGTCGCGTTCTTGGGAATAGGCCAATCTAGTACCTTTGATATGTTCTTTGGATCGGGCTTAATACCATTTTCATTCACCAAGTGACCAAGATACCTGACTTCTTTTTGTTATATAGAACACTTTTTGCTATTTAGTTTTAATCTTGCAGACTGAAAACGTTGGAAAACATCATCAAGATTTTGCAGGTGCTCCTCGAAATTTCTGCCAAGTACTATCACGTCGTCAAGATAAACCAATATTTTGCTAAAATGCATACCCCTAAAAACCAATTCCATAAGACGTTGAAAACTTGAGGGCGCGTTTTAAGGCCCATAGCCATAACCTTGAATTGATATAATCCAAACCCTGTATTGAATGCGGTTTTTTCCTTACTTTGGGGGTCCATCTCGATCTGCCAGTATCCACTTGACAGATCGAATACGGAAAATAATTTAGAACCTGCAAGCGAATCAAGTATATCATCGATTCTGGGCAGTGGGTGTGAATCTCGAATAGTGACTTGGTTAAGTTTGCGGTAGTCCACGCAAAATCTGAAGGAAGAATCCTTTTTCCTAACCATGACTTCGGGGGCTGACCACGGATTTTCACTCTCTTCAATAATATCCCTGTCCAACAAATTGCTTACTTGTTTCCTTATTTCTTCCTTCATTGGAGGGGATGTTCGGTAGGCGGGTTGCCTAATGGGGGAAACACCATCTACGGTCCTTATTTTATGTTTGACAAGATGAGTTCTGCCTGGTATATCATTAAATATGTCGGCATACTTACAAAATAATTCTTTAACTTTATGAACCTGGTCAGGTGTAAGGTTTGATTCATCTAATTCTATGGGTACTTCTGAAGAGATTAATGATGATAGAGTACCCTGATCAGCAGATTCTTTTGAGTCTAAAATTTCATACTCAGCATCATTTTCGAATATTGAACGAAAATAACCTAAGTTCGTACCTTTACCAATTGGCACCTCATAATTATTCGTGTTAATAACACAAATATGGATAAGTCCATTTTTGACCTTTGAAATTGTTCTAGCTACCCCGATATCTAGTTCTTGAGTAGACAAAGGTTCAAAAATCCCACAGTGACCATCGGGTACTATACAATGGGTTGGAGATAGAACCTTAGTCAAAACAACACTCTCAGATCTGGCTGGAATCCTATGTGACACGTGTGAAATTACACTAGAACATACAGGAAAGTGGCGTTAGAATCGGATATCTTTCGCCATGCATAATAAAGTAACCATTTTCTAAGTCGAGAACTACATAAAATCCCATCCGATAATTAGATCTTTATCGATATCTCTTACAACATGAACCTCATGAGAAATCCTTTGAGCACCAAATATTAAAGTACAATTGATACATCCCACTTTATCAATAACTTGACCTGTGACAGACGTTGCCACTCCATTGGGGGTTTGAAGTGGGCGTCTTGACAGTAAAGTTACGTTCTGCCGTAGCTCCTCGCTTATAACAGTAAGATCGGCACCAGTGTCAATAAAGGCGTCAACCACTCTATCCTCTACAATAATTGAAATACAATGTTTCATGTCACCCTTACTCTTTACTTTTTCTCATCCCTGTTCTTAGGGGAATGTGTGGACGGGTCTGGAGTATCGTCAGTTAGGGAACGACCGTCTTCTCTAACTGATTGTAGTTTAACTGATTTGATACATCCTTGAAATGAACCCACCTATTGTTATCACCCTCAGGACTAAGGGACCTTCTAGAACTCCCACGAAAATTACGGGTTGGGCTACTCCCACGTGTAGGACTGAAACCATTTCGAGAAATATGGCTACTACTATCTGTTTCATCGTTAAGATTAAAACCTGAATCCTCACTTGAATAGTAGGAACTATTGTGACGGTTCCTGTATGATTCTGGTGATCTAAAATTCAATCTATATGGACTTGGGCTTCGGTAACCTCTGGGGGAAGGGGAACGATGTGGATATCTGTCTGGCTTAAAGTAACCATCATATCGCCCAGTCCTTCCATATGCGTAGTCTCGACTATTGTTACCATAACGATCTCGTGAAGGGCGAAAACTTTCAAAAGTGTACTCAGATTTTGCTTGCAACAATCGTTTTGTATTACGCACCTCAGATTCACGTTTGTCTACCTTCTCGACTAAGTATTCCACACTCTTTTTCAAATCAGCAAATTCATTTGTGTTACCAGCCTTAGACAATTTATCTTTCCCTTCAGAAGTAGAAGGCTTACTTGACATAGTAGGAACATAATTGGGCAATTGCATTCGGCTTACTAACTGTGCACTTTGAACTCTAGATGCAATATCAACAGCACCTGATAGATTAGTAGCACCTAATTCATGTATTTTAACTTGAAGATACTGGTCTAACCCTGCAACAAATATCCTGAATGCCTCAACTTCTTTAGCTTTCTTACCATATTCGGGGAAAGCCTCGTTAACCAGTCTGACAATTTCAGCTTTGTAAACTTTCAAAGCCCCCCCCCCCCCAATAAGTCTAGGTCTGGCGTTGATATAGGTTTGAAAGGTGGAGATAAATTCTTGCTTAGTAAACACTTGTTTCATTAATGTCTTCACCTTATTTAATCTGACTTCACCGAATCGTCTAAACTATCCCAATAATTAAACGCTGCCCCTCCTAGTCTACTGGGAAGGGTACTAGCTATATTATCTTTGTTTCCCTGTGAACTTTCAAAGCTACCTCAAGTCCGCGATACCATTGCGCAAAGTCTTCGGTGCCATCACCACTAAATATGGGTGGTAATTTAAGTTTAACATTGTAATGACCTGATGTTTCTTCGCTGGTCTTCGACATGGTAAGTATGATGAAAATTAAAACGCACGATACAAAAGGGGTATGATATTGAAACAAAAGTGAACTTACCCCAACAAACTTACACATTACACGGATTTTCCTCATAAAATCCCAAGTAAAACTAAACTAGGCTAAATACAGTACACCGTGCACATCCACCGGGGTTATAATATTGATACAAACTGGTAATCTAGCACTCGTCCTTATCAGCGAAGGTAAAGCGTACATCGAATTTTTCTGCACCGTCCTGGCTTTTCGAAAGTGACAACACGTATATCACCATAACAATTTTGTAAGAGCCGAATAAAGCGCGTCTCATCACAGAGTCGTCAGGGGTTAATACCAGGGAGTTGCTATTAATACCAACCTTGAAGGGCCTCGTCTAGAATCTAGAGGGTTGAACGTCATCAATAGGCTGCATCGGATATCGAACATTGGATATTGGATATCGGACATCGGAAAAAGAACATTGGGATATTACCTCTAAGCTAGAATACATTGAGAACGTGCATCTGTCCGAAATAGAGAACTTAGGGACTTCTTTAGACCACGGAGCTGTTACGGACTCATGCAAGCACGTTGAAATGTTAGGATACAGAAAAGATGGAATTGGTAAAACCATGTGTCGATATAGAACCATTAAAGAAGTGTTGAAATAATCACAGTCCCGAGGGATTTTAGTCTCCACGTTAGGCTCCAAATTGTGAAAAGGTGATGCAAGGTGTTACAAAGTTCAGTTGAACTGAGAACTTGGAGTAAAGGCTCACTTACTGAAACTGCATTTACGGACTGTTCCAGGAACATAAGGGCGTTGCCCATCTCGTCAGTCTAAAACATACATTAAATAAAGGTATAAAATTCAGTGCTTGGCTCACCAAACTATAGTTTAAAACGACGCTGCCACCAGAATGTAACGTGGGCCGAGCCTTGGTTTTTCGGGCCCTTAAGATTTGGGAAAGACGTATACTCGGGAAGAAAAGAGAACTGTTACATGCAGGAGATTCCGTGCAGTGCAAAAACACAACATGTATTCGTCTCCCAGGACCGACCAAAAACTGACTCAACTTTTACACACAGACACACATATACAAAAGTGCAACTTAAGACTTCTGATCAATTAACATAACAAATACACATCTTGTTACAAACATTTAACGCACTCACTCCATTACAGGTGAAACACCATGATGCAAAAATAACAGTCATACAAAATAACAATACAAAAAATTCCAACAATACAGTGATGCAAATTCGTTTCCTACAATAGCAAGAATGTGTTTCATAACCAACTTAACATGATATCATCCTGTTTGATCTTTGCCTTGATTTAAAATTTTGATAACTTAATTTCAGCAAAGTAAAATCACAATGAAACTTTGTCAACTGGAAACACAATACAAAATTATATGAAGGCAACAAGGAATCACTTTTGGCTTCCTTGCTCTAAAATTATATGTCTTTCCACGGAGCTGTTAGCCTGGAAGTTATATAAAAGCTCCCTCAGTGGTCTTCTTAAAACTAGGGAAAGACCTACATGATTAACCAAAATTCATTGTCTTCCGAAAAGCCTCTAGAAAGATTGAATACGTAAATTCTACCGGAAACAAATTTTCTCGATCTAGAAACCTCCTAAAACAATCAAGAATCTCCATTAACGAGAACCTCACCCCCCCCCCCCGAGGCAGACCCTTGTTGAGAGGGCTCGTAGCTATGCCAGCGTAATACGTTCTTATAACCTCGATAGAAAATTCTTTGCAATCGATGGGAATGACCGCAAACGTGCCATTGCCAAAGTAACAGACCTAAGAAAATTGTGAAATATTTGGATAACATTATAGCGGTGTTTGTCTGCCACCCATGCCAACTCCATTGCTGCTTCCGCAATTTTGAAGCTCCATTTGAAGGCGCTACTCATACCATTGTTAAGAGAAGCGCGCTGCAAGCAGCATGCATTATGATACTCGACGAAACCCTCGCTTGAATGAAGCCAAATCATCCTAATTTCTCATTCTCCGAACAAGCTTATCTGTCACCACACTAGCTGGATTATCTAGACTCTGAATGGGGTCACAGGGTTCTTCACTCCACACCGTTTTCCTGTACAGGTCCTTATTTTAGTATATTATTCCCGTCCTTCTCAATTCTTCTGTTGTGTTTGTTCCGCTGTCTTTTTGCTTGTTTTTTCAACTGCATGGAATTTAATCTCTTTAATGATATATTGTGTTTATGCCAACGTCAAATCGAAGGAATCGTGCCTTCGTCCGTTGATAAAAATGGAGTAGTTGTTTCATTTCTACCAGTGTTCATGATTCTTGTCTATTTCATATACAAAGTTAAGGAAAAAAGTGTTAAGTGTATTGAATTTGAATGCAGACATATTTTGTCCCTTAACGAGGCTGGTGGTTACAACTCTTCTCTTTATGCTATTGGCCTAGTAATAAATTATATACGTAACGACAACCTCACAGATTGTCAATTGATTATCAATCCAATGATTTCTATCAGACCGAGTGCAATGACAAAGTAAACGTTTAAAATTTCAATGCCAGATCATTGAGTTGTAATTTGAGTAATATTGAGATTTCCTTAAAATCTATAAACCGTCTATTTACGGTAATTGATATAACTTAAACTTGGTTAAGTGAAAAAAACCCTCTATTCAGAGTATATGATAAAATCGGCTATAAATAACAACATACCTCAAGACATGGCCGGGGATTGTCTTGTACATCAAGAAAAGTTTAAAAAACAAATTAAGGTTGACGTATATAAAATGCCTTTAGTGAAACCTTTAGCCTACTCCTATGAAAAGTACTCCCCAATTAGTACGTACCGCCAAGGAAAAAGATCTAATCCCACCCTTGGCTGACCGTCCTTATTGTAAACTTTAGACTACTATTTCATTATAATTTAATGAAAGAGAGCAGCTGTTCCGAGTTCTAGTGATCTCCCTAAATCTCATAAGGAATTTTAAATCCTGAATAATTACATGATCTAGAAGCATATGAACCCATTGGACAGCTTCATGGTATGATTTACCGATCGTACGATCTGGTATTATTTAATAAAATTTGCATTACCGAAACGACTTTGAATTATCCGTATAACGGCCAACAATGATCTATACAGCGCATGGCTTATCCTAGTAACAAAAAAAAAAAAGACTCGTAAGCCGAAGGATTAATCTGGAGAACTGCTCCGCAGTGCTCAACCGGCTTTACGCCACTGCTTCTTTGGCCAGGGGTCATTCCGAGCATTACAATACTTGGCCCTGAAACTCAAAGAATATTTCTGATGTAGACAAAGTAACTTTTGACTATTCCATAGAATTCTCTGTCTCCAATTCTTCACTTCTTAATCCAGTATCGAGTGATGATATAGTCAATAAAATTATGTTATTCTTTCAGTCAGTATGTTGCTAATTTCATTTTAAGCCTTTATGTTGTATACTTTATTTGTCATTGTACTTGAGCATTGATCTGGTACGTATGCCAATTGCACGTTCCGCCCCTATTTTCAAACTTGATGACAAAGAGCTTTTGAACAATTACAGGCCAATCTCAGTCCTCCCCTGTTTCTCAAAGACTACACGCTTTCAACGTCCGGTTCAAATTTGAATCGATTTCCTATGAAATGGGCACTGAAGAAAAATCTGTTCATATATATGACTAGATTTGTTTCATTTTAACCGAAAATCATTAATTTTGAAACAAAAGTAGTCAAATATTTGAACAGAATGATGTCTCTTCAGTGCCCATTTGAACCGGACGTTTTAAGAGTGTATGGAAAAATTGGTTTTTGAGGAATTAAACAGTTCGGGTTTCTCCCTGGCAGTTCTACTTCTCATAACTTACTTTATTTTATATATGGTCTATTTAGGGACCACTTCTTTTCATGATCTATGTCAATTTATTTCCAAAGAGCTGACGGGAATACGCACGTTATTAGCTTCGCTGATGATACAAACATTTTTTTATCCGAATCCTTATATCAATCATCTTCTTGAGATTGTTTGGATAGAATGGTTTTGTGTTAATAAGTTTCCACTTAATTTTAGGAAGACTACTTCAATTCTTTTCTATCGGTTAATAAACCAGTTGATACTATAATTCAAACAATTAGAAATCTCGGTGATACTCGAGTACCGCTTACTTATGATGCCAAATTCTTTGGGGTTTTAATTGACAATCACATATTTTGTAAAGACCAACTAAAAATATCTAAAAATTTTGGTATATCGGTCGTCTACGCTCTTCTTGGCCTAGGAAAATTCTAATCACTCTCTACAATACGTTCATCCTTCCTTTTCAATCTTACTGTGTTAGTGTTTTGGGTTCTAATAATCTTTCTAAGTTACTCAGCCATTGTTTATCCTTTATATAAGAGTTATCCGGTTTATTTGCAATACACGTTATTTCCTTCATGCGCCCACTCTTTATAATACTGAAAGCTTTGTAAATTTACGATGTAAAGAGTTATGAATGTGTCATTCGCGTTTACAGTTTTTGATAGCAATTTACCAGATATTTTTCGTGATAACTTTAGGGTATCTTTGGGATAAATTCTCATCATACTCTCCCAGCTAAACGCTTTAGGGACTTCAGTCTTCCTCTCATTGTGTTCGCTATGTTGCCCCCACTGTTTGGAATTCCCTTTCCTCCCGAGGAGAAAATTCCAATAGAGTTCCATAAAGACCCATACGAATTTCCTATAGGAATGAATGCGACCAAACGGAATATATGGGAATCTTTTGGGAACCCGTTGATTTCAATGGGACATCCAAATGGTAACTTAATTTTTACAATTAGCTGTGTTAACATTAAAATGAAGGAGGGATAATTTCCTGATCTCTCCTGCCGTTTTCAGCTTACCCCTCCCCTAACCCTCACATACGTTACACACAGATATGTATGCATTGAAAGAACGAGAATGAGAAAAGTCTCCCTTTCCTTACAATTCCGGTCTTTTCAATGAGACTTCCCCAATTTTACCCCCTCCATATTCCCATTTCCTCTTCCTTTTCACCTTCCAAGTCATAGCTGGTACTTCGCCAAGCTTGTATTTTTATCCCTGCCCCCTCCGATATAAATGCTGTACCCCCTCAATATTTGGTAATTGCTTCTATTGACTTTAACCATTTCATTTCAAACAGTCAAGTTAGCTCAAATGGGTCTTCATTCCCATTCCTTCCCCATTTTTCACAAATTTCTCTGCCCCTGAAGATTACAACACTGAATGGTCAGTAATATGCCGTACTATAAGAGGGATTTTTGGCATGCCACAGTAAAATCATAATGTTGTCAAAATTTGAATGTTGCAAGAAATTTCCTGAGTTTGTGGAAATTTGTGGGTTTCTAGGGGCTAAAAAGCTTGTTTCAGAAATTAA
Source organism: Holothuria glaberrima (assembly GCA_009936505.3). Classification (NCBI taxonomy): domain Eukaryota; kingdom Metazoa; phylum Echinodermata; class Holothuroidea; order Aspidochirotida; family Holothuriidae; genus Holothuria; species Holothuria glaberrima. Next base: position 670,434 of record WURT03000029.1, read on the forward strand.
AAGTGCCTAAACTTGGATAAAGTTGTGTCTTTTGCAGTTACATTTTGTTACTAACATTCCATCTCACCTGTCATACATTCTCATCCATCTTCACCTTATCATCCAGGGCCCAGCACTAACCCTTGCATCCTCATCTCATTGACTAACAAAGCCATTCCAACTCATCCCATTCTTTCATTTCATTTCACTGCACTGCTCTGCGTGAAGCTTAGTTATGGGGAGGTATTGTTTAGTGCACCTGGCTAGCTGGGCAGCAATTTTATCTTTTGTTCTAGTTAGGGGATGGGTTCCTGAGTTGTTGTGTTCAGTTAGAGCTGTCCTGGCTGCTAAGGTGAGAGGGTCTCGGTCGAAGTATTGGTTTGGATTCTATTCTGTTGGACTTTGATAATTTTTTGTACAAGGAAGAGTTAAGTGAGTAAGTTGTTTATATTATTTGACCCTTTCTAGATTCTTGCTTCTCTGTCATTCTGTTACCTGAAAGCACAGGTTTTAATTCTGAATTATATTTAAGATACCTTGAAGGAAGTCTCCTCTCTGTTTTTTATTATTGTGGTTCGTAGTTCGGGAACTCATAGCGGGTCACTGCAACAAATTTTGGTAGTACAGATGGGGTGGAATTGTATTTACCAGGGGTTTAATTTGCGTGAGAGTGTGTGTGCTGTTGCTTTTTTATTGTAAAGAAAGGTTTTTTAGAAGGGAGTCTGCCGAAAATTTAAAACGTCAGATAAGGAGGTTAGAAAGGGAGATACAAAAGAGAAGCATGAGAATTCAGGAAGTCTCCTCGCTGTTTTTTTTTTTTTTGTGGTTCCTATGGGATTTCATTGCAATGGACGTAATGGGATCCCATTAGGTCCTATTGAAAGTGCCCAAATTCCATGTTGATTCCCATTGCAATGGGATCCCATTAGATCCCAGTGAATGGTCTTTAATAATTTAATGTGTTTCTCTAAACACGTCTTAAAGAAATGAAAAAATGCTTCTTTACAAACAAACACTCTCTATAAGTGAATTCACTACGTTCTTTCTTGTCTATATTGCAATGTTTTGTTCTATATTTGTTAGTTTTTTCTGTAATCTATTAAGTTGCATTCTTTAACCTTTTGTAGGGGTAGCCACGTTTATAAACTTTGCCAAGCTTCCTGCGAATACTACCCGGCCTGTCACTTGTATTTATGTAAATACATATTGAACCCATGCTGTATGCAAATGACCGAAATAAAGTTGCTGAAACTGAACTGACATTTCATAAGCGTGAGAGAAAGAGTGCTTGTCTTGAAATTTGGCCTCATTGGCAAACAATCACAATGCATTGATTTGTCCTGTGTTCATTATTTTGCTTCGAGACTTCTGTCTCTTAGACCTCCTCATCTCTTCCGTCTATGGTGAAAAGCTGTTAATGGTATCATATTTAAAACGTATCCGCAAACATTTTTATGGGATTAAAGGCAAAACAGGTTTCCTTGAAAAAAATTATAACGTCACAAAAGTTATTGTGCAATCGAGTATGTTCTCAAATTTGGGACCAATTGGTTACAAACTGAGCCGTAAGACCTCATCTAACTAACTCAAATTTGGGAATGTCTTCACGTCAAGCCAAACTGATGCCTGCCTTTAAAGTATAATCAAATGTTTCTTTTATTTTCTAAAATTAAGAAAACTGGTGAGGAAACAGAGCAAAGAACTGGGATCAGTTAATCAGAAGGAAGCACCAACATCAGAGAAGAAACATTTGAGTCAACGTTACTGGAAGTTTATATGCAAAAAATTTCATTTTCAGCAAACATCACCTTTATAAATGCATAACGGAATGCTTTTTAGATACAAATGTGAACGTCAAGAAAGTAAGTGTGCAATTGAGTACATGTTCTTGAACAAAGTGCCATTAAAGGAAGTAGCATACCAAAGTAAATTCTTACATTGATAATTCGTGATCAGTTGAATGTTTCTTTATTTTTCGAAATTAAAAAAGGTACCTGAGGATACACAGATGAATGATGGTACCCATGTGTCGAAAGAAAGCATCGGATCTGACGTCAAAAAGGTAACTACAGGGCTACCATTTGCTACTTGGCAAAGGGAGGAAGACTACTAGACCCTTGCAATGTTTTCTTCTTCACCAACGTCTTTTCATTGTGTTACAATAAGTAGTTATACCATTTTTAAATTTTGTGATGGGTAATTGTCTTAAGGAGAAGTACTTTTTATTATAGTTTCCCAAATGTTAGATCCTAAAAGCCTGTACAATGTTAAGAGTAAAAATGCATTATATGAAAAACGAAAATGAAATCCACACGGCAAACTGAAAAAATTAGTATATTTAGTAAGGCAGATTTTGCTTATGCAGTTCACATGACATGAGAGGTTACATGATTATCGTTCTGATTTATGTTGAAGTATTTAAAATCCCAGTTCAAAAAAGTTTGCAAGTAAAGTACCTATTAGGTCAGATTCAATTTGGAGTTTTATGAAAATTTGAACAACATTTCAAATAATATGTACTTAAAGGAAGACGAAAACCAGCCAGGCAATGTGCTGCCGATAAGGGAGGATGAGGATGATCTAGATTATACGGAACAGCCGGAACAGCAGCTCGATCAAACGAAGGTGATTGCTTATAGGATTTCGTAATTGTGTCTACTGTAAAGCTCCCATAACACAGAATTGTGCTAAATCTTCACTTATTCTAGTAAAATTAGTAAATTTAGTAAGGCAGATTTTCCTTATGCAGTTCACATGACAGGAGAGGTTACATGATTATCGTTCTGATTTATATTGAAGTATTTAAAATCCCAGTTCAAAAAAATTTGCAAGTAAAGAAGCTATTAGGTCAGATTCAATTTGGAGTTTTATGAAAATCTGTACAACATTTCAAATAATATGTACTTAAAGGAAGACAAAAACCAGCCATGCAATGTGCTGCCGATAAGGGAGGACGAGGATGATCTAGATTATACGGAACAGCCGAAACAGCAGCTCGATCAAACGAAGGTGATTGTTTACAGGATTTCTTAATTGTGTCTACTGTAAAGTTCCCATAACACAGGATTGTGCTAAATCTTCACTTATTTCTTAATTTAAGCGTAGCTGGAACTTCATTACGTAATATATTGCGTTATTTTGAAAAGAAATGAGACATGATGGGCACAAACTCCATTACTTTGCTCTAGAGAATAGGGCTTGTAACACAAAAGTAAAAACAACTTGATTTGGTAAAAAACCTCCCGAAGTCTTCTCATTTTATAAGTGTGCTTGAATTTTAAGGATCATATTCATTCCTCTGTGGCGTTCCTAACGGACTTCCTATAAAGACCCTTCGATGAAAGAACGGATAAACTAAATTATTCTATGAACCTAGCTTGAAGAAAGGACGACAGTAACTTAGCAATTATTCATCTTTAAGCGTTATGAGTGTTTAGGCTTACTTGTTGAAGTACATCGAAACCTCTATTCCTTGTGGAATATATTTCTAGAACAAATGTTACTTCACGATATTGAAAAAAAATCCGCTGGCGTTTCCGAAAGTTCCTTGGAGAGTTTGAAATGGAAAAGAAGCTGAAAGTCACATTTAAACTAACATGATCCCTGGAAAATCCATTCTATGGTTGTTACACATTATGCTTGTTTTACATCAATTTCAAGGTCCTAGACCATTACAATCAAAGTATTCTACGTTAACTAGTGAGCACTCTCGTTTTCAACAATAAGCTAATTACGTTACACGTGACTTTTTAATAACACTGTCTGGAATATTTAAGAAATATGTTCATAGCTAGTTTACATACTGCTGTTAACTCAATCGAAAAATTAACAATTTTATGCTGCCATCTCCACCAGGCCGTGTCAGTGCTACAGGTCTCATGTAGGAATTTAACAGTGACAATGACTTAGGAAATATTACTTTCAAATAAAACAAGCAGAAACTTTGAGCAATATGCGCTGCTCAGAGCACTTGTGCAAACCATTCTAAAGCAGAAGACCAAAACAGTAGTAGAATTTTCCTACTTAGAGGCTCACATCTTATGTATGTTGGCGTGATCCATAAATTAATGTCTTTGCAGGTTGAAAATAGATTAACACACAAGGGACTTAAGCAATGAGGACTTTGCAGCTTACACATCTAACGCATGTAGACTAATGCTTTTCTCGAACACACTCTGTTTTTAGGACCTGAACAAGGAAGAAGATTCTGAAGTTTCGGACATCTCTGAACAAACCAACTTGCTAGAAGAAGAAGTAAATACATCAAGCGATGATAATACTCAGGTGAATCATAAAAAAGTAATGCCATACTCCATACAAGCGTGTTTAATATGCCTTGCTTGTAATAATGTTTAAAGCAATTGTGTAAGTATATGTAAAGTCGAATCGGCCTTACAGAATCGTCATGTTTAAGTTCTCTTGGCCTTTTATTCCGTTTCACAAGGCACGATATGGAACAAATTCTGATGTTCTTCTTTACAATTGACAATAAAAAAGGCAAGACAGAAATTTCTCTAAACAATGCTTCTACTTTTGGTTTATCTTTACGGTTGTTCAAACTCAACAAAGGTTTTAATCTTTTTAATATAGCTCATCAAATAAAATCGGTTCCACTTCCTCTTTTAAGATGATAGGAGTTAATTACCAATATCATAAGCAACATTCTCTTTGCATGTATGGAGGGAATAAAGTACGAAAGAAGGTGGGAAGAAAAGTAGCAGTCATCGTAGGACATATTGAAAAAAGTTGTAAACTAGTCGAAAGGAAAAAGAGATTAGCGTAACAAGTTGTTTACTTATCGCTTCTCCTTTCATTATTTATGACCACTTTGCAAGAACGGGGTCAACACTCAGCTTTCTTAGAAATTACGTAAGAATATATGAATGAGCTACTGCACTAAAGCAATTTCCTTTTCACACATCGGTTTCACTTATTTTTCCCTAACATGCATTGTATCAGAAATTATTATGATCGTTATCGGTATATTTAAAGACTGATTGCAGCCGGACTCTAACGATTTATTGTAGATGCCTGTGTCTTAAATTACAGGTGACCGTGCCTCTGGATCGATCCTGGCTTTTTTGCCCGTACTTCAGTAACCTGCGACTTTTTAAGCTTACTGAGATTACATATCAAAGTTTTAACACAAAATTCGTATTAAGAGTATTGAAAAATATATGAGATGTATGAGTTGTGGTTTCAAATGCTAATAAAAGTCCTTTTGATCTCACTGCAGCTTTATGTCTTAAGGGATGGAAAAAGTATATCGCCGTTTGATGAGGAAGTTATCAAGATACTCCATGAGGAACCATTTGAAGCTTATGATGTCGAGAAAATTGGACGTAAACTTAGCAGTTATAAATTTTACCAAGACATAGAGAAGAGGAAAAGGGTACAAAGAGCCCTGAAAAATGTTACAGCTTGGTATAAAAATTTAGAAATTACACTCGTTTTATACCATGTAACATTTTGTCTGGAAAAGGACAACTGGGACACTCGTACTCCTTCAGAAGTTAAGAACTTTAAGGATGGTGTGCAACAACTTTTAAGCTCTGTAGAGGAGGATTCGTTAAATGATATCGGAAACTTTAGAAGACGCGCTGAATTGCTAGTGCAAAAATTTGAACAGATAAGTTTCCCTTTCATGAATAGTGTCTCAGAAATTCAACGGAATAAGTATTTGAGACTTTTAAAGGGAGAGCGAAACGTTTATAATATGGAAATCTTAAAAAGTTGTTTGAAAAACGTACTTAGCGTACCAATCACGTCAACGTTTGCCCGATTAACAGAAATTCTGTTTTTAGCTGACGTAGTAAAGAACAGAGGAACATTTTGCATTATTACTGCATCCGTAAGTCTGTATATATATTTTTTTTTTGGGGGGGGGGGGAGGGTTACCATTTGTCATTTACATTGAACTCTCTTTCAAAAAGTTCAAAATAATTTGTAAGCAGTACTGGCTTACAGTCCTGCTCAACCAAAAAGGAAAAAAAAACCGGAAGGCAAAGGTCACGTAAAATTATGTTATAAAATCTTGAGCTCTGACATTGTTTTCTTATTCTTCTTAGAAAAACAAACGGGGTTGTTATGCTCGCATTTTTCAAGTATGGATATTGCACTTATCATGAGATTGCTAACATCTCTTATGTGTGATTTCTTTCAGACGGCAAAGAGCAAAGATGAAAGGATTGATCAAAGATTAGACAAAATAAAGAAGGGGATCAATTTTGCGAGAATTGCACTTAGTGCTGAGAAGGCCTATGTTGACTCTGAATGTCAGATGGATAGAATGCGTATTGAAATCGACAAGAAACCACTATCGACATCTTCATCTCTTAAAGATACAACAGAGTTGATGGAACGAATCAATGTAGCAATCCAAATGTCTAATTATGAGGAAATGACATTACTTAAATTAGGAAGTTCTTGTGCAATGCACAGTTGAAATCGTTAGGATATGTAATGGTAGGATTGGTCATGTTTATTGCATATGCATACAATAACCAGGAAAATTAAAAGAGTAAGTAATAAAAGCACGGTAAGCCATTTAAAATCAGACAAGGTTGCACTTTAGACAAATTCTTACGAGCCTTTGTTGAAAGTGAAAGCGGTACAAGCCTCTTGCAAATCAAATTCAAGTGTCTCAACAACAAATCTGAGTAATGCTCAAGCCTGTAGAAAAATTAAAAGTTACAAGGTTCAGTCTTGTGAAATTGTGAACTGTGTCATCTGATCTTATCTCTATTGTTAATATCAGCTTTTTGTGTTCCGTAAGTTTTTCCAGGAAGGAAAAACACTTCCCTAAGAAAGCCCAGCAGTGCCATTGAAATAAAATTTATTAATTTGTTATTACAAATTATTATTTGTTATCATAAATTATTAATTTCATTTGTTAACATTATAACAAATTATTGATTTGTTATAACAAATAATAAATATTTTATTACAAATTATTAATTAGTTATTACAAATAAATTCGGACGGACGTGTATGGTGTATGGACTTGTATCGTGCCATAAGTCCTGAAATCGACATAGGTCGATATCAATTAACATATGTCAGTTTCCCGTGATGAAACTAATAATTTGTAATAAACAAAAATAATTTACAATAACGAATTAATAATTTGTTGCTAACTAATTAATAATTTGTCATAACAAATTAATAACTTGTATAAACAAATTAATAATTTGTAATAACAAATTGATAAGTTGAAATTACAAGTTAATAATTTGTAATAACAAAATAATAATTTGTAGTAAAAAGTTTATAATTAATTATAACAAAATAATAATTTGTAATAACAAATTAATAATTAATTATTACAAAATAATAATTTGTAATAACAAATAAAATTTTTTTCAATGGCACTAATGGACTTTTGTGCTTCCCCACTTTTACGGGCTCCAGACACAATTTTCAGGGGGCTGTTTGCAGCCGTACTTTCAAAAGGAGTTTCAGGTTGGAGGAAAAGCTGTTATAATATACGTATTTATTTATGTATAAATGGCATGTGTACTTCAGTTATAATGTAAGTATGCTAATGAGTTAATGAGCAGGAAAAATAACGTGCAATTTAGTTAAACGTACAACCTTCACCAGGTTTTAATCGACTTTCTTGCCGTGAATTTTTGTAAGAGGCTGGGGACTTTCGAAAAATTCAAGAGCATAATGTAGATACCAGCTCCTTTCGTGTAACTAAGGAAAACAGATGTTTGTAGTGGATTTTCTATTTTTCATATATTGCATGCCGCCGAACTCAAAAATTCACTTCCAACCTTTTGTTACATTATGGAAAGCAGCTTTGCAACAGTTTGTGAAATTTTCTTGTCATTTCTTGAAATTTGTTTTGTTATTGAAGTGTAACCTAATTCGTATGATTTGTTGCAAAGTCTAGGTAACGCTAATCTGAAGCTAACTTAAAGGTTTCCATTTGAAACCTTCATGTTTTGGTTCCGCAATTGAAAATGTAAGTGTGCCGCGAGTTGTTAGCAAGACTCAGTATACATTCGTTAAATATGTTCTAAGGAACCCAGGCAAAACAATTGTTTGGAAAATAGATAACACTGGTGGCGACTAACCGCTGTTGGGATCATACAATTATCATACCCACTATGGAGAAATTTCAGCGCATTCATTCTTAAGAGGACATGACCCATGCCTCCTCAGGTTCCGGTGACGTCTGCCGTGGTCATTGCTCAACCATTCAGATGCTCCTCGCACATTGTCACCCCTGATCTGGTTTGAATCATTTTCAATACAATGCATATACAGCTTAGGCTCTCAACTTGTCTTTGAAAAACAAACGCAGAGCAGTGAGCTCCCGTAAGGATGGTATGAAAGTCTCCATTAGTTTCTCAAATTACCATTACATTAGCTGATACCCCTAGTAGGTCAACCTTCTCGCTTATATATATATATATATATATATATATATATATATATATTCGTGACAGTGTAAACCAGTCAATGGTAAAGTGCTCAACCTGTG
>WURT03000029.1:702450-727161 GCA_009936505.3 Holothuria glaberrima
TATCATTGCAATAAATAGCTATATCTCTAGAACGGAACAAGTTATAATAAAGCTGTTTGCTGCTTCTTGATTGTAATTTGTTGCTTTATCATATGTACCTACTTAGAAAGCAGTATTTCTTTGGCCTTTAATTTTGAATTGCCTATCACTCTGAACAATAAATAATGGTTTTAAAAGTAGGAAAATTTGCTACGTTAAATCAGGGAGGTGATAAGTCGTAGCAGTAATGACCTTTATAGGGGGATTAAACAGGCCCGTAGCCAGACAAGGTACTGAAGGGGGCGAAATGGCTTCCAGGGGGCAAAACATTCTTGGGGGAAAATGTGTAAAAATGTATGAAGTCAATGGCAACTTGAAACTTCTCTGGGGGACGAAAAGATTTTCAGGGGGGCTTATCCCCCCGGGCGGCCGTTGGCTACGGTTCTGGGATTAAAGTTGACGATACTTATGAGGAATGGCAAAAAGAAGAGAATTCGTAGTAAAACATTGATTACTTATGTTAGTCTATCTGTCTATAATGGATAAATCTGAGCCGTAAAACCTCATCTAACTCTAACTCTATAATGGATAAATCTACCAAGACTGTACAAACAAAAACGAAAGAACGGAAGAATATTAAAAGTGATCATCGAATCGATCAATGGTTTGCTTTTCTCATAATGGGAACTATTGCTTTTGTGGTACAGAAAATATTTATACCTTTAAAACCATGACTATATAGGATATTAAGCAATTCAAAAACAACGCAACTGGGTCACTGAATTTTCAAGATAAAAGTTCTAGCAGAAAGAAATTCACTGTTTTGAAGTTAATAAATAATTTGTTTCCCCAACTTTAAAATTTCCATAAGATACAATATCCTTGGGCAAAATGCTTTATCTCAATTGCCTCTCTCCACCCAGGACTTAAATGGGTACCTATGAGGTAAATTGTCACCGGGTGCGCCTCTAGAGCTGCTGCTGCACTGGAGGGATTGTCTCCGGGACGATTTATCGTTGAGCAGGGGTAGTATGTGCTGCGCCTTTGATAAGGCTTTCTTAGATATTGGCGTTTTGAAAATGCAAAGATTATTATCATTTAAGTTCACGTGCGGTGGAAAGCAAGATGACTTCAGCTGCTAATATTTCGAGAACTGAGCATGAACCCTAAATACAACTTTCAGCAGACTGATTCAATAGAGTTTCTTTTAAATATATGAAACATGAATTTTGGGTCGGAACCATTCTGTTAAAGGTACAATCTGGCAAATGTGGGAAGTATTATCTTTCCTAATGGATTAAATATCATGGTAACGCTGAAAAACCCCCTCAAACTGAAAACTCTTGGGGGAGGAGGGGACACAGTCCGGGCACCCCCACGATTTTGACAGCCCTGCTTGAAGAGAAAGTAAAAAAAAATGTCAAACAATTGCCAGAGACCTTTTCAAAAAAATTTGCAAGACTTTCCCACCCCTGAGAGGAGCCGTACTATAAACCATACTGCTATATGTAAACACTGTCTCCCCCCCCCCACATTGGATGAAATCTTGCACTACAACGGGAATATAATCAGTCGACCCAAGCTTGTTTGAAAGATGAACTTAGCTTAATCTTACAAATCTTCTCTTAATTCACTATATAAGCATCTGTTTTGACGTTCAGATGAACTTAAATATCACATATTAAAGGCAAAACAATGAGTTATTCTGCATTAGTTCCCAATTCAATGACAGAAATATTATCGTGATTGGTAAGAGCCATACAACAATTACGATACCAGGGTAGGCATGCTTATTACGCTCGGAGTGACTGTTATTCCCTTTAATTTCAACAAAGGTCTCATCGTTAACGGAAAAAAGAGTTCTTCTTGGCCGTACTGTGAATAACATTTGATACACGTACTTGCGATTTGACTATAAGTATTTGCCTTTGCTTGGATTTTACAAGAAGTAGAATGTTGGTGAATTTTCCTGAAAATACTATTTCTGATAAAACGTAGTGTTACTCGTGCTATAAGCTACAAACAACACAATAACACTTGTTTAGGGAGTACTTAGCCATATGTTGAGGTAGTGGAGGGGTGGGGAAGAGTATACCAGACGATAACTTCATCGAGGAGGACAACCTGTTTTGAAAACCATTTTTTCTTTTCGTTTCAAAGGGTCAAACTATTACAAATAGTCTATAGTAGATGTCGTTCATTGAAAAAATATTAACCCAAAGAGGGCAGGCAATTTTGAAAACGAACATTGCAGCCAGGAAATTTAAGGCTTTATAAATTATGCCGTCTATCGACCGGTACCCATATTTAAGAGATTGCATCAATGAAGTTATCCTCCTCCATTCTGGGGAGTAAGCAAGTTGCTCATTCTTTCCTCTCCCCTCCTTTCCTACGGTTGTGACTTATCTTAATAACATTTACCTCACACCAGGAATTTGCCTTAACAGTAAAACAGAAACTAAGTTTCAAATTTACACTACCAAAACAAAAGAAGTAATGTGATTTCTACGTCCAGTAGTGTTTCTCATTTCTGTGTATACACCAGCAATTAACTTGGAACATTGCCAATCAAATACCACAGGCGTTATTTCGAATATCCACTGTTCATGATGATCATGTACTTGTTGTTGAATATAGTTCGACATACTTTTATGATAACAATTGGGCTAAAATAGCCGATCTAGATGAATCTCTTCGACTATTTACTCTCGGATTGCTCTGAACCTAAAGAATATTTCAAGTTGAGTGATTTTTTACGATATTATATGCCGAAGTCAATTTGAATATTTTAAATTCTAAGATTTGTTTGAACTTTTACAAAATCTGGGTAAATTGTTTTATAGGAAAAGATGGGACTATAAATAAAACGTTTCACCTCTGAAATTTGATTATCAGCAGTTTCTTTTTGGAGTGGACTTTACATTGAGTAACTTTAAAAAATTCGCTTAAATGTTTTAGAGCTATAGACAACTTTGATCTGATTGCCTAATTGGAAAAATAAAGATAAGTGTTCTTCTTATTGAAGAAAGATGAACAAGAGGCATACGAGAGAAATGATGAAACCCTTATCAATGTCACAACTATATATGCTTTGAAAATAAATTAGTAGCTTCTATTCTATTGATTAGATTTTACTCCTGTCACTTAACATTAAACTGAGCCGTAAAACCTCATCTAACTAACTAACTAACTTAACATTAAATTTTAGTGAAATGCAACGCCAATTTTGGTCACAAACACTTTTCATTTCAATCTTGCTTATTAAGAAAACGAGGAGTTCAATTTTCAAGTTTCACTCACTTTTTGGCTTAACTTTCCGTTTAAGACGGAAATTGGATAGGAATCTTGATCTAGTTCAATACACTTGCAGTTTCTTGTTTCGTTTGACAGCATATACACACCCCAGGTGACTGTGCACTCGAAAGTTGGTTTTATTTTCTATTTTGACTTTAATTACACCTTATATCTAAGAGTATTATTCTCGTTACCCTTGACGTGCGTTGACATTTGCACGCGATTTATTTGAGGACTTTGCCACGTCGGCAGAATTGTATATATCCATTTTAAGAAAGGTTTGAAGGAGGGGCAGACAACTAAACCAAACTTTGAATAGAGACAATGAGTTTTAGTAGAGCTGATATAGGTTAAGCCACCATTTAAAGTCTAACTCATTACCTATAATGAGATTAAAAATGATTTACATGTACGAGAAATTGACTTTAAGTATTTCGGAACAAGAAAATGAGCAATTTCTACTACGAATTTGGCAAAAAATGGCGGTTTATGCTAACGTAGCCAAATTTTAGACAAGGGCGTAGTGGTCTGAGGAAAGTAGGAAGATCGATACACGTTTAAATTTTTGGCATGGAGAGTGACACATGTTAATATTATCAGTGTTTTTCTACTATGATTCTGAAAGTAAGAACTTTTTTCTAAGTTTACTATAGAGATAAGACAAGGCGCCCTACGAGCATGCGGCGTTGGAATCATTTGAATTTAAAGTAAAAAGTATGTATTAACCATCTTGGTTTATGTAGACTGTTAGATGGACAAACGTTTACCCGCGGGGAGTTTCAGTGGCGAGATTTGCGATTTCCTATTTTTTCGAAATACGACACGTCATTTTACACTATGCTTATACATGTTTAAATTTACAGGGGAGTTGCTTCCTGCCCAAATAAAAAATGCACCAAAAATGAAGTTTGCTTTTCTATCAAGATAGGCGGGGGTTCAGAATACTGGCAACATAAAACCGCCTGCTTGCTTTTGCATTTTGTAACCATTCGCTATGTTGATTTCTACGAATAAAACCTAATGTTCAAGCTTAGCCACAATCGTGTCGCTTTATATAATTACAATTTCTCGCGTTTCACGATTCATTTAGAGTTGCCAGAGTAAATTTCGATACAGAAAACTGTTGGCATGAAATCTACACCAACCAGTGATGGACGTTCAATTAATGTAACATTCGATTTGTTCAGTCCCAGTTTGATCTAATCGTAGCTTTGCTTTCTGTTCTCACTTCATACAGTGATCGCAATATCGTTATGTTAAATGTTTTGTTGCCAGCTATAGCCAAGTTTCAACAGCATAGGTTAAAACTGAGGGTTTAAAAAAACAGTCACTCTATACAGAGGAGCACGAACCCAGTTTAACTGTAACTCTGACATGAAACGCTGTTGGGTTACAGTAGTCAAAAACTTACATGTAATCACGACGTCCATCTTGTACTATCACTGGAAGGAAATAATCCTCCCAGATGACACGGTTCCTGCTACTGCAAACAAAGATACAATCAGCAAAGCGATAGGCTAAATTATCTCATTGTATTTACTGGGTACAATTCCGACAATGTTCCAAAGGCAATTGCCATGTTTCATGCAGCACAGTGTTAGCTGTTAGCATGACTATAATTGAACACGAACGGTCTAAAGAAAGTCTGTATGAAGATTTAGGTCTTTATGCATTCCTTAGGCTGGTCAAATATGATGTAATGCTATATCCCTGTATCTCTCTGACTTACTAATAACAAACATTGCTAGTACGCTACACTCTCAAGTACTGGGTATTTTTCTTGTGGGCTGAGCAGTTTTGCCAGAGAAAAACTTGATTTGAATCCTATTTCTGGTTTGCGTTTTCCCACTTATCTGCTCGAGGCATTGACTCTGCCCAAACTCGAGAGGGCCCAAGACGTTTCATGACTACAGGTTCTATACGGCGCTACATTAAAAACTTTCATCATGGCTTACTTTGATGAACCCAGCATCAAATTATGATAGTTCAACATTTTGGTCTGTGGCATGGGGAGATTTTTCGTCAGAAGGGGGCCATGAGAAGAAATGTCGTTTTCCACTTTTGGCTTGTGACTGAAACACCTAGGCTTGTGACTGAAACACCTGGTAAATGACAGTGAGAGGCAGCGGTGCCAACGCAAAACCCGTGCGCTTCAAATGAACGCTGTAGCATATCTGGCATGCATACAGAGCGTCACCCTTCATCAGTGAGGTACTCAACTTCAACATATTTTAGTGTGAGAATCAAGAGCAACTAGTGAAGTTCTTAGAAAGGCGTAGGACAATACGTATAGCATGGCAAAATGCATCCCTCATGTAGCATTTTTTAATGCCAGATGGTGGCGCATTTTATTTCTTTTCCAACCGAAAGTTTTCCGAGTCAACAAGAGCCCTCGAAAGCCACCAGACCAAATTTTTTTTTTATTTTAAATTGTTTGTAATATCGGTTGATGGTTAAATAAACTTGTAAAATGGTGGTTCATGTAACAAAAGAGATAATCTTGTAATGTCCTTTTAAATTCCAAAAATTACCGAAATTTTTGGGAATTTTTGACAAGGAGCAAATACTCTTTGGAATACCACGTGGCACCACTTATACTATATTTGTAGCCTGCTAAACTCTTTGTTTGTTATACTACCAGCTAATTCAAGGACAGATGGTGAAGACGGAAACAGAAAAAGATGCTTTATAAAAAATAATAGAAATAAAAACCCTAGAATGATCTTTACTGAAATCAGTTCAAGTTCTGTATATTCGATATTTGACATAAAAGCTTGGGGTGATGTCAATTAATCTTAAAGCAATATAAAAACCGAGTAGCCTATTTAGACTGCAATAGATCACTTGATTTGTTTACATTCTTCAAAACATAGCTAATTTTAAATCACGTACAGTCCATACTCCAACACCATAAAAATGAATTATTTAAAACGTTTTAACTAGTTACGTGTATACAAATTCATTTTGACTAAATGAAAATCAAAATTACATATCATATCACTAATTAATATTGTTATAACCATAATTTTTGTAGTAAAGAGGTTTGTGTCATTTCATGGTTTTTTAAGTCTCTTGCTATTTTAACGAAGGAACATTAGATGACGTCATGATAAAAATCCACGCCAAAAATAATAAATATTCTGCATTTATATTTCATAACGAACGGCATGCTGTCAACTTTGTACTATTTCTTTTGTCTGTAGAGAACAAAGAGTTGCGTTAGAGGTGAAATTGTAAGAAATAAAATCTCAGAGTTATGTACAAAGGTGGACTATTAATATTAAAATAGGAGTACAATCTTTGTTCCATTCTTTCCAAATTTACATTTTATATGAAAAAACCTTGCTGCACACATTGTTACGCTTGAGGTCGCAAAGTTTCTGGAAGGCGTCAAGTTACTCATTATTTTTAGTGCGCGTTTACAAGATGAAATGCGCGACTCTTACCATTTTCAAAATGTCCGATTGTAAATTTACTGGCAACATTTCCCTATTTCTTGACTAATTACCCTTGTACTGTTACGCTTCTTCGGCTAACACGTATACAATTGGCCGTACGTATACAAAATTGTTATTCATGTACAATAGAAAAACAGTTGAAAACCGCCACTTCAGCAAGATGGCAATTAAAAAATTAAACACAGAGTGAAAAGAAGCTGGCTACTAACATAAATAAAACATTCAGAACTTTCAATTTGATACTCAGAAAAATTAGGAAAATAAACATACTACTACTGTCATACCATAAGAATCGCCATATTACCGTATAGATAACAACGATCAGTTAAATCCTAGCAACTAAATAGAGCAGACAATAACAAAACAATCAAATCATTTAAAACGCGTTTGTAATGGTACTAGTCTGACGAGCATGAAAGTAAGCCTATTGTACTTCATATTACAAACGTACATTATTTACCATCAAGTCATGTTATTTGCTTTTTTCTTGACAAAATTTCAGTTGCTTAATTTCTTGTAAAATTTCCAATATCATTTTGACCGTATGTCTTTGAGAGAGAGGAGTGGTACAGGAAATGTCAGATTAAGGACGTTTGAAAATATACGAAGGCTTTAAACGAGACTTTGGAGACCAGAAGTGCATAAAATGACAGGCCATATCTTTTTACATTCATTCTTGTATAATATTTAAGATCGTAATGATCATCACGGATTGTTTCCTTTGACTCCATACAAAATTTATTCCCACGTCCATGTACCAGGAATTTGGAAGATAATGAAAAGGAAATTTCATTCAATTTCAGTCAATTTCAATCCTTCTGTTCACTTTTGTGAGTTTGCTTGAACGAATTTGTTCGTGGACTGGTAGACAATTCTTGTAAAATCAATTTTTCTTTCCCTCAGCGATAAACATTAAATCAATATTTTCCTTTGAAAAATATTGTCATTCATAATAGAACGTAATTAAATTGTATTTAAATGCATACTACTGTGTAGTGCTTAAGCACCGAATTCATCCTTATACTTAAATGGACGAACCTAATTCATAAGATAAAATACGATTTTAAGATGAAAATTTTAGCAAGCGTAGTTGTTTCCATTCCAAAAACCTTAAGAAAATAAGATGAGTTTGCATCTCTTTATACATGTTTAAGCTCCGAAACGAAAAGACTTAAATCGACGATCGTTCAGAATTACCGTACCTGAAGAAATTTAACAAAGACGAGACGAAGCCTATATGAGCTGCAGCAGAAAAGGAATGTTTCTAAAATGTGTTTTGGTTTGAGAACGGGATTTTCATTTCTTGTTACTGGAAGTGCAAGGGGAAGGGGAGCGAGGGGCGGACAGGGGTCCGAGGGATTTGGTAAATCAGATCTCACTTTCAATCCAGCTGTACAAAGAGGATAAGCTATTCCTTTTATTGAATCTTTTTATTGATTCACATTACCGTACGTTACATGTAAACTTGTCTTCTATACTTCACAAAAGTAAGCTAATTAAGTTAACCATCTGCTATTGTAAAACAAAGTGTAAAAATCATTATTTTTAATTACATCGCTATTTAGTTTCAGTATTAAATCAGAATTAAAAAAACCCGAAATCTTCAAAAAAGAAAGTCGAATTATTTATTTTGGTATCAGTTTACTTATTTTCCTTTAAATCTTATTTTTGTAAGCTTTAGTCTAAATAGAAAGTGTTTGATTTTTGCCACAAAAAGTCACTTTCGTTTTGATAGTATGATCAAATGCAAAGTCTAGTGTTTAGTAAATTGAACTCAATTGGTTCCTATATTTTAGTGAAAGGTCATCGTTAATATGGAAATAGATGCTCAATTGATTTGACATAAAAGAAAATTGTGGATGAAACAAGTATTGAAGCGACGGCGCTTAATAGAATTTTCCTGAAGTTTTCTTTAAACATAACGATTTCAATATTGTGTCAAAATGGAACGGTTGACACTGTCCTGGTGTTTTTAAGAGAAAACCGATGTCTCTTTGGTGATAAGTTGTTCTTCAAAGATTTTCCGTTCTTCAAATTTCAATAAATGGGAAGATAACTTCGATAAAAGTTCTGAGATAAGAAAACAGGCACTTGACTATTTTCTCTACCTTATGATTTATCTTGAAGAAAAGGTTTAAGTGTTGATTGGTTTAGAATGATCAATATCTTCCTGTAATTGATTTCCTTAAGCTTGTGATGATTGAGGAGGAAACCACTCCTTGCCTTTATAAAGTTTGTCCATTTCTCATCTTAAATTGTTTTCAGCTGGTTTTCATTTATGAAGATGAACATAGCTTCGTTTTTTCTTCCATTTTGTTTCAAAGTTCCTTTCCACATACACGCGCTTTAATAACACGAGGCTGATAGACAGTTCGTAAAGGGGTGCAATGTTAACAAACGAAGGAATCATAAGTGTTCAGCATCATCAGTCAATAACGTTTTTTTCCAAAATTTCCAACATTTTAAACAAAAGAATCGTTCTTTCAACTGATAAACCGAAACATTTGCCCTCAGTGTAGTTTAGGTACATGTTTTAATATATACACAGTTACGTCCCAGCGTACAACAATCAAGTTCCTAATGGTGTTGTTTTATTGCCTAATAAAGAGTAAATGGCCAATTACATAAATCCCTAATGGTTACTACGATAATCAATATTGCCGTATTGATTGCAATTTGTCATTCTTACGTTCCAATTACGTCAAAATTCACTACCGTACTTAAGTGATTATATATAAACATCTCGATTGCATTGAATTTACCATTTATTCCTTTTCTATTCCTTTTCTATAAAATATGTAAAGGACAGCACTTTACGTTCCGAATGAGTATCATTTATTGGTAGGTACACACATGCATTAATTGTTCATTGAAATATCTCTAAATGTCTTAATTTGTTGGGGTTTTATGGGGAATTGCAACCCCGGAACAAACTTTAATCATTTTTGAAAAGATACTCATTCAACTTTAAAGAACGTCGAAAGGACAATACACTTTGATATACTGCACATCTGACATTTCACGGGCGGAAACACTTGAGTGCTATGGCTTCTGAAATTAAACATCTTTGATTCTACTTAACCAATTTAAAGAGGGGAATCTTATCAAAGAAGTCAATGTTTGTGTTAAGAAGAGAAAAAAGGAAACAATAGAAGATATAAGAAGGCTCAAAATTAAAGAGAGTAGGGTTCTTTTAATCCAATGCATCAAAACATTGAAAAATTGAAGCTTCAAAAAACATATATTGGCTTTATACAGAAGGGAATACTTTTCATCAAGAAAGAGTTAATTTAGGGCTTCTGTCTTTAGGTAATAAATGAGACACTATTATTACTTAATAACCTCCATTATATTTTATTTACGAGGGAAAAGTGAGCAAATGGTTTTGGTAATAATTGCAAAAAATCTGGATTGGAAATATTTCCTTCATGTTATTCAGAGAGCGCATTTTTCTGTTTCAAATACTTTATCTGGATTTCTCCCACTTCAAATTCACATTTCATAGTTTCAAATTGTAGACATAAAAAGTGAAAATCGTCAAATAATAGCTGCTTGTGTACTTGCTGGTTTTCAACATTCTCCTCTTTTCTTCCCATTAGATTGTTGTGTTTCTTTCTATCTGTTTCAATTGACTTTTGCAATTGACATATTTCCTGCTTCCCCTTGTAGGTACTTTTACATCGATATCTCTCTATGATCTTCCACTAGTAACTAAACAAGTCGTAGTACATACTGGAATATTTCTTCCATGTTGCAACGAAGCACATTAAAAAGGAGTTCATATGTTCACTGGGGAAGTTTCTAACCTCCCAGAAAATAAATCCTTGTCTCTTGAATAAACATGAATGTAAAGCTTACAATTCAAAAGGCATGTTAGTTACTTCAATTATTGTCGATCATGGGTATTGTTCTTCAAGCACTTAACTTGACCAAACAGTGAACATGTGTTCTTTCCGGCAGATATTGTATTAAATATAATTTAATAATAAAAAGTAGAAGTCTCAAGTAGGGATTACATACCTGGTATAGTCATCCACGGGTACCCTGAAGCGTGGTTGACCCTGGGGGAGACCATCGTGTAAAGACCATTCGGGTTGCCGTTATTGTTTATTTCGTGGTGAGCGCCAGGAACAGTTGCGGCGTACGGCATACCGATGTTAGGTGAATAATCTTTTGAAGAACCGTTTGTATCCACCTCTTGCACCCATGGTGACCTCGATGGGTATCTGTTGTCCCATGGAGTGACATGGTAGCCCGATTGGGAATATGAAATATTTTCATGGGAGTGGCCATGCTGTTCCATTGCCATTGCTGGTTCCGTAGGGGATGTTGCGTAGTAACTCCCAACCGAAGCGGTCCGTTGATTTTCAGCCGAAGTGTGCGCGATCATGTTTGATGTGCCGTTGTGGTAACTGTCTTTGTGATATTTTTCGTTATTGTAAGCACATGGCGAAGGTTCATACATGTTGGTGCACCCATATAACGGCTCACCCGGCGAATATTTCTGGAAAAGAGAAGGGCTTGCAAAATATGATGAATTCATTTTCTTGTAAAATATCACTATAAACCAGATTCGCGAAAACGTTTTCTCAGTTCTTAACACAGTCCGTTTACTTATTCCTTGGAGTATGCTCTAAACTTGTTTGTATGCCGAGTCTGTGTAATAACAACGTAGAAGAGCTGGCGAATTACTCACCCTAGCGTACGACCTCTGGACCTGAAGCAAACAGGGAGACTAAATTGTACCACAAAGTTTTCTTAGAACCCTCTCTGAGCCAATCACAAACCATCAAATCCATTTAAGCACCAAATGTGAACGAGCTAGCAGGATCTGATACAATCGGGCCCTTTGAGCTTGTACGGATAATATCCGTTGTTTCCTTCCGAGATCATGAGTATATAAAGGTGTAGGGTTATTAGGACAAAGGGAAGTTATTGAGAAGGAATACCCTTGTTGTGTCCTCTGTTATTGAGTCAATTAAAACGATCTTCTCGTTCGAGGGCTAGACTTCTTTGAGGGCTGTAACCACTGTTGAATAAGTTGACGTCTCCTTGTAATAGGTGGCTCCCTCTTTCTGAAGTGTCCGACTATTCTCTTCTGACCACTGACTGTGACAGCCGTGTGCACTCTTGCTAAACCTGACAAATGTATGATAAGATCGTTTGGATCGCTCTGCAGCGACTCCTAACTAGCCTTTTCATCACTTCCCTTCTGTATTGCAACCACTCGGAACGGGGAAAAAAGAAAGTTTTATTTTGAATTTGTGCGTCGACCTGCGTGTTCTGCCAGCGTTTAGGTATGATGAATTGTAAGGGATGATCGAGAAATCCCCACGGTACCTGTCTGATAACTGAATTAAAAGAGTCTCTATAAGCAAAATTGATTGGCTATCATGTCGTTCATTTTGAACCGTTAGGCACTCAAGCAGGCGTAACAGAGAGTTATTCATTCGTAGAAATGCTTTTTTTCTTGCCTTTAGAAGTTGCTCATGACATTTTTACGATTCTAAGCACCTTGACACTAAACTTTAACATGATTGGAAGAAGAACGAAGGCGTCTTGAAACCCAAAAGTGCATTCTCCGACAAATTCATCATGGCACAAACCAGCTTCTCCTGTGAAAGTATATCTCATCCAACATTGGTCAAGTGTGAAGCAGGGAACTTGTAAAGAGTTAGACTTGACTTCGAAACGTGGATATGTTGATTATGGAAGGAGGAAACCGGTTGGACGACAGTCCGTTTAAGTTATAAATTGGGAAAATTTCTCGAGAGTGACTGTCAAATGTTGTGACGTATCTTTTGTATAAATGTGGGATGCCTGCAACCTCAGACTCCCTGTAAGATAAACGTCAAGCCATTATAAAATCCTTCCTTGTATGGTTATTACGATGTGCCTTGGCAAATTGATTACGGTTGGTATTATCGATTATTCCGAGATACGCAATGATGACGTCAAAAGCCCACTGTTTGTTAGATACGTTCATGTTAGATACAGAAAGTAGTGTTATGATTGATTGACAAGGTCCAATTACATATGTCCATCGGTTGACCTCAGTGGCGGTGCTAGGGAAATCGGTCAGAGGGGACGAGAATGGTCTGTAGAGGCGCTTTGAAGTAGGTAGATACCCTTGCCTCAGTACGGGGAAAACCTAAAAACGACCCCGACAGGCGATTTGAGTCTCTCAGGGGAGGCCGAACGACCCTCTAACTATACGGACGCGCCGCCATTGGTTGACCTGAACCCATTTCCATAAAAGTTTTTTAGTAAAATTCGACTTCATGCGAAATATCGAAACTAACCAACCGATGGAATCTCAGATTGTTTAATGAAAACGGTAGCTCGAATCATATACATCATTAAACAATTACTGTCCAGCTTGATGAATGTCAAATTAAACTCCTTTGCGCCCATCAGTGCTAGCTTCAATGTTTTTATCTGATGTCAACCTTGACCATCTGATGGGTGTCCGGCTGGCGAACAGTGACGGGATGTACTTGGTCGCAAGTGCTACATCCGAACGTTTTATTTGTTCTGTCGTAATAAAGCTGATCTATTGTAATCTCATGTGGGAAGTGTTCAATAGATGAAATGACTGGAAGTTATATATAAGTAATTCCTCGAATACGGTCAAAACCTTTCTTGATTTCGACCCATTTTTACTTCATAATTTTGCAAGTGGTATCGCTGAAAGGTAAGTCTAACCAGGAGAGAGGACGAAGTTTTCCGTTCATCTCATCATTAGAAGACAGTAACGGAGGGACGGCAGCCTGACATTCCACCGATCGACACTATGCGACACTAACTTGCATACAACACTGTAGAAACAGCTAAAGTTAGGTGAAAATGTCATTTTGTGGCTAAAACGTAAAACTTCTATTGTTACTTGAATATTGAGTAATTGATTAACGTTCTGATAACAAGCTACAACTGATGACTTTAACTTGGGCATCATATCTTAAAAGGCTTCTCTTCAAAACCTTCATGACGAATCTCCCCTCCACGCTAACCCGGCCCTTAAAACGGCCAGATTTTACGTTCCTATTCTTATCTATGCACCCGGTACACATAGCCTTCCCATTCAGTTGAAGAGGTGAGTTCAAAGACTCAAATGATTGAAAAAAAAGCATTTTCCACAGGAGTGCATTTCAATACTCCTTGAAGTTGCAAACGGCCCTGGACGATGTGTATGGGAACATAACATACCCCACTTAGACAATAGAATGATGAGGTGTGAAAAACAGCTTTTTGATCACAGTCAGCATGCCGAGCGCGAGGATTTTCCTATAATTCAGTCTATGCGCGTTTGGGAGAGTAATTCAGCTCCCCCAAAGGCACTGCCAAGTCTTTTAAGGCTCATAATAATTAAGTCCTAGATAGTAGCGGAGACTGCGTCGTGTAGATTCCAATTTAACATTTTAAATCAGCTCTGGAGTTTTTCGGTTTAGAACGTCAAAAACTTCTTAGTCCTTCTGATGAAAAGCTCACCTTTAAATGACCCAAGTGGGGCTTTGACCAAGAACTCCTGACTGTAAGGATCGTTGTTTCATATGCCACCTGTCATATAACCAGTCAAGGAATATCTTTCCTCAAACCGGAGTCGACCTATAAACCTGGTTCACCTAATTACCAACCCCGCCCTCTGTAGGTCCGCATACTTTTCTTTATACCCTTTGTTATGGTTTATTCTGAGTTTTAACACCCGGGAAACACATAGAAAAGAGGAGACAGGTCTTGTATTTACATATTCTTGTTACAACGCAAAATGCCGGACTCGACCACGAGATCCAAGCCATGTCAAAGGTCAAACAATCATGAGGTGTCACAGAACAAACTCAGTTTACTACACCCTTTACTGTATCTTACATCTACTGCCCACTGACGTAGATATTGATGTACAGGTACAGTACATGAAATATGGGTGTTGTCCGTATTTTGACGCTGACTGTAGCCACTCGGAAATACGTCAGTATCACACCACCACTGTCAGACTATATTTTCGCTTTTACTTCACTCTGCTTATAAGAGCCAATTTGATTTATCGGAAACGTCACTTCCTCCTCGTGTATACAATATATAATTTAAAGGGCAAAGCAGACTGTGTACGCAACCAAGGGACTTCTCAAGAAGGAAAAATGTTTTACTCACTATAGTCGTTCTTTGCTGTAACATAAATATAAACTAGTCCCCTCCATGAATTTGGGATACAGGAAGCCTCCACCCCTTCCTTCAATGATGAGTTGCAAGGGTATGACGTTTGACGTAAGTAGATGTATAACATATACAGTCCTAGATGACGAAATATACATATCTTACCCAAGTTTTGCAGAATCTAAGACATGTTTTCTTGACCTTAAACCAGTCCGAGAGATTCTCCAGTTTGGGGGAAAACCAAACTTCTTCCGAACAGGGGAAAACTTATGCAACGCATTGTGTAGGCTTACTAGCCTATCAAAGACGAGGCTTAAAAAGAAGAGGACCACTCAAAACCTTGCCTTTTGGTGGTGAACCACCGATTAGAATGTGGCTTTCCTGTAGCTATGACAATGCAACTTCCTAATATTCATTTAATTTTATTACATTAGACCGTCAAATTTTGAAAGGGGGTTCCAAAACCGACTCGCCAATGACAAAGTACACAAAGAATGAGCAGAATTGTGGGTAAAATAGACAAAATGGATGTGCCTGTGTCCATTTTTTCTCCCGATCAGAGGAAAGTAGATTTTCCCCAAAGGAGGAATCTCCCAAACTGTTGAAGGCCTATAACGTTATTCAACATTCATCACCCTTGTCTATTTGCTTTGGGTATACTGCCGCATCATTGTATGGCCAATTTCATACGAATGAATATGTCGCAATCTTAATTTTTTCGCTGAGACTGCAAGTATTTAGACTACAGTTTTGCAGTTTTTTTCATAAAAAAGAAAAAAAAGTTTTAATTTTATAGCATATTTAACTCACTCTATCTGAGGGACACCTTGTTGGTGGTTAGAGGCTTGCGAATAGTCTAACAAATCCATCGTTTTATGGTTAGTTCAGGACTTCAGCTGTTTAATATGAAAATTCACTTTTCTACTATTAAATTGAACACCGTGCTTATGATCGATTTGAATGCTTCTTATCTTATACAGAACAAATGAGAGTTAAGCAGTTACGCGAGGAGTGATGAACATTTTTTTTTATTTTGACAACAAAGTGAATAAGTAGTTGGTTTAGAAGTAAATTCATTCTGGTGAAGTGTGGTCTGGCTAAAATTTACCGAACTCGTCACTCGATCTAAGAAAATATGGTCTCTCCTGGAATACAGGAAACATCCTCAACCGAACTGTTTTTATAAAAGCGATATACAATCTCATTTTTGTGTTTTTAAGTTTGATCTTTTTCTAAGAGGAAGCTAGCTTCGGGTTACACGATTGCAGGCGTTTTGGAAGCGATATAGTTTGTGCTTGGTACTCTTTTGAACGAAAAAAGTCAATTTGTAAAAATAAAGACTTTCCTATCACAAAAGAGGGGGAGGAGACTTGTGTGGTGATTGGGATAACACATATATGACTGACTATTTTAAAATGTTAAATATCAGAGATATATGATAAAACTAAGATACGTAGGGTAATTTTACAAGCACACACAGATTAGGGATTTCTAGAAAACCGAAACTACAAAACATGAATATAAAGGAACTTCTTAACAAGAAATAGAAAGAACGACTTTTTGATTGATGCATGAATAAAGTCACTCTCTCCTGGAATCCACACTTTCTTGCTGTGTACTCCCAACTTACACCTTGTTCATCTTGGTACCCTTCCAGCCAGAGGCAGATCCATGGAATGGGGTAACTTCAGTCAGGATCTCATATGTGGAACTATCTAAGAAGGGCGCCCACATTTTCGGCGCGTAGCGTACCAAGAAAACGTTTGCTCAAATGATTCCTAGATTGACGGAATTGTCACTTGAGTCATTTTCAATGTCTTTGTAAGTTGTATTTTTCATTTTACATCCAATTTTTGGGCGACCGTTCGGAATATTTTGTCGACCCTTTATATGCATCACAGATTTCCAGTTTTCATAACACGGAATTAGACCACGTGACGTGATACTCCCGATCCCACCCCATGCTTTAATCTGTGTAATACCTGGATAGGTAATCATGGTGAAATTTAACTGTGAATGAAGCTTACTCCCAAGATAGGAAACTGGGTACAGTTAATGTTTGGATTGAGTACTGTTTCAACTGTGAAAAACGTAATGATCTCGGGACCAGATTTAATGAGGAACTAATCGGGAAAAAGGAAAACTTTAGGGGGGATGTTTCCCAAGTAGCATAATCACTGATAATATGACAAGAAAAAGGAACTAATGAAGCGAAAGTTTGTTTGCATGTACATCATGTTTGAGTCATAAGCGACAAATTTGGTACAAATAGCGTCGCCTGACAAGTCAGGAAAAATTGATAGACTGCATCGGAAAATATCATGTCCGATCCTTCGTTATTCTTTCGGTAAAGAGTTGTCATAGAATGACATTATTAGGCAATTGCGCCCGAAACACGTGGAAATGTTCATCACAAGACGTGAAGGAACGCAGAAAACGCTACCACGGGCGAAAACATTGGTTACTATGCCTAACTTGTGAGTCTTGGACAGGTGACATACGGTCAGGAATTCTACAACTGTGGGCACTTGAAGGGAACGAACCTTAGTCTTGGATTTGACAAAAATTTGCCGATTCTGGGAAATGCAAAGAAGACGACGGGAAGACCTGAATGGAAAAAATTGGAAGAAGGCTATCACGCAATAGGATACAACAGCCTCATTCATTGTCATATTTTCCACGATATAACAGTATAAGCAGTTGCATGGCGCGCGAACGGTGCAATAAAAAGAAGCATATAACAGATGCAAGGAAGAAGTTTTAACTATTAAGGAAAACATCAGCCAACTGTCGGGGGAATGATACTTTATGAAGCCAACTTTCCCTTTAACGTATGTCTCGTCTGCCGACGGTATGATCAAATCTCCAGTCTCGGATACATTAACTTGAAACGAATATAAGAGAGCTATATATGTGCCTTTGTGATTGGAGATTAGATTCCAGACTTGTTACAGAAATTTCAAGAGCAATGCTATGTATGTCATGGTTACTTAGGTCTCGTTTTGGCTGTATGAAGCTAAACTGTAATAGAAGGCCAATCTATCTCTTCAGCGCACGAAGCGCGCTCAAAATATTTGGCGAAATTTCGAATAAACTCTGCCGAAGGCTGAATAAAATGGATCTTGTAACAAAATGAGTGCATGTCTGTATTGATTAGCATTTAAGGGCCTTCTTCTCTGCTGCGTATGGACAGTACATTCCCCTAAAATCTCCGATTACTATGAAATTCATTTTTGTAATTCTAACGTACATAGCTTAGAAAAACCATCTTGACTAAAGAAGTAGTAACGCTACGGTACATCAGTAAAGGGACTGAAATCAGCTTTTTCCAAGCAGAATTAAGTATTTTCAGATATGGTCCTTAATGTGATATCACTCTTACAGCTTCCTGGTGATACTGCATGAGCAATATCAGTAGGTCCACGCGACTTGAGGAACATTGGACCAGGGCCCTTTTTAAGAATTTTTAGTGGGGGGGGGGGGCATTTGACGAAAGGGACCATCTAAGTGGAGGGCCACCATTGATTGGTGCGTACTTACAACGAAATTTTTCAGAAAAATGTCTGTCCAGTAGTGGCGTGCTCACGGGCCATGCAGCATGTTGTGTGATCTGTTGCCTGGGGGAGGGGTCTAAGAGGAGGGGTGCCCTTCCCTTTGGAAATTTTACCTTCTATGCAATCTGGTGCCATATATGCTACCTTTTGGAGTTAAACTTGTATTGAAAAAATTGACATATTTTTAGGAACTAAAAAAATCGGCTGATCAGTGAAGGGGGAATGGCCCAATGTGGTGACTGACCTTTCTGCCTAGGGATGTCACACCCCCACACCCCTCATAACTAAGGTATTTTTCGGGACCAGTGAATGATGCTCACGTCTAAGTTACTTATCTCGATATGACAGTGGAAGGTGGCTGACAGAAGACAACTGTCATTATGGCAGGGCTGTAACCGAGTCTACCTAACCCAATTCCGGGTTAATTCCGATTCCAGTTGCAGTCATTCCGGGCCAATTCCGAGTCCAGTACCCTCCGATACCAAGCCAATTCCGATTCCAGTTTTTCAATTACGGGCCAATTCCTAGTCCGCCAATTTGACAATGTAACGCCTCATATAAATGTGTACAATAACACGTATGATGAAAACGGACACTTCAGGAAGCAACTTCATACTCTTCCTGACCCTATAATTTACCGTAGTTGACTGTATGTAACCATTTACTTTTTAAATTGTGCACCAATAATAATTAATGAAACTTTATAATTTTTTGAACTCCACTGGAATCTGCTCCGAGTGCAAGTCCAGCTGAGCCCATTCCGGTCCAATTCCGATTCCGTGACCTCCCATTCTGGGCCAATTCCGAGCCCGGCGAAAACGGACTCGAGTCTAGAATCGAGTCCGAGTCCGGACTCGGATATTGCAGCCCTGAATTATGGAATAAAAGTTAGTAAGCTCCATCTGCCACATCCACCTATCAGGCTACCGAGATGTTTTGATGTGACCTTTGAGCAAAACTAGGGTTTAATGTGTTGTATCATTTTGTCTGTTCCTTTCTGAGAATTTATGCTCCTAATATGTGAACAATTGCCTCAGAATTTTATTGGAACTCGTAAAATTTTGATCTCGTTGTTAAAAAGAAATAGTCCATACCAAATTGATTGAATAATGTGTATTGCTTTAAACATAGTGAGAATTTCTCTCTCGCTTTCTTCCACCCATGTCACCTTCACCGGTTTAAAAAAGATTGAGGTAGTAAGGTATTAGCAATGGCAGTGATTATTTCCGCCCAATGAAGATACAGATATATTTCTATTTTTCTCGGACTAATGAACGGAAGGCGACAAAGACACTTTATCCTTCCAAATAATACGAAAAGGATATCATTCAAAACCTTTTTTTGCAAAACTTTCGTTTTTGGATCAGTTGTATTCGCTCATGGTATATAAGTTGCCACAATATTTGAACAAAACAATAATTCATTGGGCAAAAAGGAAATTTCGTGAGTTGATTAACGCTGCCCAAAATCGCTTAACCTTCGCGGTGTTGCCAGAGTTATTCATACGTTGATCTTGATGAATCAATGGGATTTCCTTGGCCCGGGATTTTGGATTGGCATTTGAAATTTCTTAGATCAAAAACCCATTTGTCACAATGACACCAACTTTATTAAAAAGGTCAATGTTATTGCCTCTCACAAAATCGAGACAGACGGAACAGTTTTGCAGGCTGCACATGATTTACACAAAGTCACGCAATTCAGAATTTTTTAATGCAAGTTTTTGAGGGGGAGAGGAAGGGTTACGAAAACCTGAAAACGAGCTCTAGTGTAAAAATCACGCAGGAAGGAGACGGTCTCAGGCAAACATAATTATGTGATGGAACGCATGCAATAACGGGGCTTCCCAATGGCGTAACCAGAAATTATCTCAAGGGGTTATGCACTTTGTTCTGTGACCGCCGGCATGGGGGAGGATGGTCTAAGGGAAGGGGTATCCCACTCCTCTTTGAACCTTTTGGACTAATTCGGTATCCTTACATGCAATTTGGTGCTACCTATATTATCTTTTGAAGTGAAAGTTGTTATTATTTACGTACTTTACGTTTTCAAGTTTTGAAATAAAAAAACAAAAACACCAAGATTTAACTAGATGTACGTACGAGCTACTTGTGTAGTACATATAGGCCACACATACGGGCACCTTGCCCGCATGGCGGACGTGTATTACTTTATTGGCCGCACTCGTAATACCAGAAAATGTACGTCAAAGAGGAGAAGATATTAAACACCAAATGTACATAGTTTCCCATTCTCGTGTAGCCTCGTATTTTATAGCGAATTTGAGTAAGTTTTAGGTATGGGTATGATTTTGGAGGAAGCGTGCACGAAACGGACCACAGGTTTTTGAAGTATCCTTATCAAACGGTTCGAAAAGAACAGGAAGGGGTTATAGGACACCTCCCTGAATAGACTAGCATACAAACCATCCGGCAAATAGATTACCCTCATGGCAGGTGTCATATATGTACTGATCTTTTGACACACATACTCTAACATGGTATTACAAGTGCAGCCAATATAGGTACAGGCGAAATACACATCCGCCAAGCGGGCAAGAAAATAGAGGGATCCGGAAAATAGATATCTCTCAGTAGAATGTACATCACGGTAACTGACAGGGCTATATGGGTTAGTTAGTTAGTTAGATGAGGTTTTACGGCTCAGTTTCTAACCAATTGGTTTAGGCAGGGCTATATGGGACAGGAAAAGGGATGTCCAAGAGGCCGGGCTTGATTCAGATTAAAACTGGAGCAAACTAAAGGTTGAGTTTTCATATTGTGTTTACATTGACAGGGCACAAAGAAACGGAATAGATCTTTTCCTTTTTAAAGACAGACAGTAATCACCCCAAAATAAATTTTTAATGTGGGGGGGTCTCAAAATTCTAAATTGGTTACTACTCTTTGATTGGCATCAAAAATTGAAAATTCAAGTAATGCAGAGTAACTCACATTAAACACATTCACATTGCAGAGAGAGTGTTTGGATTACACATTACAGCCTGTATGTTCACCAGGACTTAGCCTGAAGCATTAAATAGGTTTATATCTGCACAAGGAGGAGCTTTATACAGTTATGGGAGGAGCTACAAACTGCTTAGTTGGGAGAATTGAAACTGTCTGGGGTGATGAGAATTGCCCTTTAAGCCATTCAGTCTCACCAATAAACTCTGGCAATATAGCTTTAGCTGTCCTATGAACTACAAGTTTACAGTTATGAATGTTGTTTCATTTGAAAATTTGAAAGTAAACAAATTATTAATGAGTTCAAAAGC
This sequence comes from Holothuria glaberrima, assembly GCA_009936505.3. Classification (NCBI taxonomy): domain Eukaryota; kingdom Metazoa; phylum Echinodermata; class Holothuroidea; order Aspidochirotida; family Holothuriidae; genus Holothuria; species Holothuria glaberrima. The sequence goes on from WURT03000029.1 coordinate 724,164, forward strand.
AGTGGACTTTTATTTAGAGAAAGTTGTTTCTTGAAAAAAGTTACCCAGCTATCTGATTAAAAATGCCTTTCATGTCTAAAAATTCTCTTTTTGTAGGTAAAATTTTCTCCACCACAACTGCACTGATGTTATACTTTAAAATTTACTACATATTACCAAAATTTCTCTGTTTTTTAATATATCAGCATCATTGATATTAAAGTCGCTTGGTATTACTTGTCTATTGTAGCGTGTTTATTTTACGCATTTTAAGCTTTCTCTCCTTATAGTGTCATCGAAAACCATCTCATCTTCAATAATATCAACAATAGATAGCATTTCCCCCATTCTGACGTTCCTTCTTTCAACTTCAAGTACACATAATGAGAATAAAAATCTTAGGGTCAGAGAGACTCGAAGGTAGAAGTACATGACGCCAAGGGTGGCGATTTTTTCTCAATATAATCAATAGCATCTTCATCCCCATGTAACACATGCATCTTCTAGATGGCATCTCGAAGCTTCTGTAGTACATCATATTCAAAACTATGTGACTGACATAGCGGTATTACTTTCCAGTGGATCAAGTGGGTTGCGGGCTTTTGTGAGAAAGTGTGCCCCAGCCGCAAATTAATGTCATATTTTTATGACAAATTGTCATATATTTCTTTTATTGCATAAAACTGAAATCGAAGAAAACCAAGTAATGTCTAATAACCTCGGGTTCGCTTTGGCAAGTTGTTTCGCTTTTAGCGCTTTGTTTGAATTAAATCTAAGGCTCTTTATTGTTTGAAAAATTCTTGTAAACTCATATTAAAGAATAATCCTTCCTGGGAGAACTGAAAATGAAAATAAATTCATGGAGTTCGCCTTGAATCTAATTACATCCACCTTTTTAAGAAGCACTACGCATAATATTAACCAACTTTCCTTTTTAATAGACACCGACAAATATTCAATAGGACTGATCGTAAGCTTTGTTGAAAACAAGTCATATCCTCTTCAGATGCAGATGGACCGTGTCCAAACAAACAGAAATATGATATGGAACTACTGCACACCTCCTTGGATAAAGGAACTGTCCAAGTTGTGATTTTATATTATTTGAATATATATGACTTGACGCCACGCGATAAAATTGGGTTAAAAAGTTCGACTTTTGTTGATTGGAGCTGAGTGATATCTTAGTGTGACCATGTGGTGGGTTGGAATTGTCATTTCCTTTTTATTCCCCGTGGCTTAGAGTATCACTGAGTGGTGAGAGAAAGTCCAGTAGGCCCCTTTCTCGATACTATACGGTAGGACACTTAAACTTTACACAATTTTCTTCATCTGTCAGCCATATTCCAACACCCGAGTAATCATGTGATCTAGAAAAAACTCATTCTCCTGATTGGTCACAAGAAATATACCCTGCGGAACGGACTCTGTTTAGCTCCTCAGCTTCACAAACCACATACTACTGTACAAGGAATATGCCGTACAGTCTGCTACGTAGGCAACACGAAATACTACTCCGAGACAAGTGGGTGAAAATTGAAAATGTAAATTCAATTCTATAGCGTCTTATCTGGTCGCACTTAGTGTGGAAAGGGCCTGTTGTCTGGTAGTGTGAAAGATCGGCGACACTTAGATCCCGTGGCGTCGTATGTTGTCTTATACACTCTAAAAGGGGCGTTAAACCCCTCTAGATCACTTCTGCGCTTATTTTTCCACCCCCTGGTGGTATCACCCCATCGAAGCAGACAATTTGCCGAGCACAGGCCGGAAATGTTTAGAGTTCTTTAGTAAAAGGGAAAGTAAAGTAAGAACCAGAGAAAGCTTAAAGCTGACGTGTAAGTTGTGGAAAAGACGACGTCACGGTGCAAGCCTCCTTTTCACAAACATACTGTAACGCCTAATTTAAAGTTAGCTTTCGATTGATTTCAATGTATAAACTCATTTTCTCTACGACCTGGTAACACTGTAAGTAAATGGGACTTCTTCAACGAGTGATCTTTAAGCGAAAGAAATCACACACTTAAACCCCATTGATGTTGGTCACGTGTTATGTATGGAAATCAGACTTGCTTTAGTCGTTTTTTTTTTGTTGAATATTTTTGATTTGAGGTGGTTGTTATCTTATGCGAATACTTTACAGCGTACAATTTTTTTATGCAGATAAACGAAGAATTCTTGTAAAAGTTCTCGGACTAGTATTAAGATGTTCACGCTTACGTCACTGGTTGGCATTGGTTGGCATAGAGCATGCGCAAAAGCACGTGCGTGTATGTTAGGTGTTTCGCGTGTAAACGCGTGCGCGATTGCACGCAGAAAGTAGGCGAATTGGAATCTACCTTTCATTGTGACGACAGTGTACAGGTGTAAGCGCGATTTACCAACTCTTTTGACGCCCAGCCGTGACGGCATTTGTTTGTAAACACTGAATGAGTCTATACGTCAGTCGGGTGAGTAAGTTTCCGTGCTGTTATTATGATTGTAGGACTATTATAGAATCTGTCCTAATTGTTGCACTAGGTCAATTAACACTTAAACATTGCTGAACATTGATGAAATACAATGAATAAGCACACTGGAATAAGCAGAATCAACAGAAGATTGCTTTATTTGAATCTATCAAAATTTGACCAAAAAAATCCTTGCTATATGTGTTAAAACTTGACGTGTTTTTTACTAATATGACGCATCGTTTTCTCATTATTTACGGTTGCTTCGCATTCACCCCTTCTTGCACTAGCTTATGACCCGTAGCTTTTACTATTACAAATCCCACATACCACATCTACGATCTACATTTGTCTGCAACAACATGTAGGCGAAGGCTCTTAGTTCTCTCTTTTTCTTACGCAAGTCAAAAGGAATCAATCAAACGTAAATTGGTCTTGAGATTTCGTCAGCTGATACTTTTCGTATGTGTCCTTTGCTCACAGAAAACGCGTAAAATTTACGTTCAGCCCAGATAATATGCTTCTAACTTTCATATTTTTCTTAACAGCGAAATTCAATTGACAAAAAGTAT
>WURT03000029.1:753044-775314 GCA_009936505.3 Holothuria glaberrima
GACATCTCTTAGGCACCCCCTATACTTCAAAAAGCACGGTGTCTTTTTTTAAAAACCCAGTCCTGTATGTTAACTTTAATCTTTCAAAATACTCCTGTCTTTTGAACACAGCCAAATGGTGAAATTTTTCGAAAAGACTTCACTTTAAACTAAGTCAAAGACATGTTGCAGTACATGCATTAAGCTCTGTAAGTCAAAACATCAGAATTCAAAGAAAGAGTCGAATTTCTACCTCATCACCTCAAATTAATTTGGAAGTTTTAGGAGGCGCTCCAGAAGGGCAAACAATTGCAGTTATTACCAAGTAAGTCTATGACTAGGCATTGTTTTACATTTTTAGGTTGGATAAGAAATGTCAACGTAAATGCAGTTTTATAACAGAGGGATGATTTCCATGGTTTAGACAAATGTGATCAGCCTGACGAAAATAATCACTTAGCTTCTGCAAACACTGTCCTAAAATCAATTAATCTGAATGCCGATATCGAAATCTTCAAAAAACTAGTTTCTTGAACGGACTTGGAGTGCTCGTGAGAAATGGGGTGTACACTGAACAGCTGAATGTATAATATTCCCACTTTTCTACACCTTAAAAACACTTGGGTCACGAGAGAACTGAACCACTTTGGGTCAAAATTAACCCAAGTTGGGTCATATGAAGTGTTATTTGGGTCATCATTTGGCCCAATATTTTAAGTCAGTTCCCTCCTGACCCACTTTTGGGTCAAATAGACCTAACTGTTTTTACAGTGTAGGCGATTACACGTTTTCCAAAAAGTGTAGGCCTATTTGATATTTTGATTAAGTTAAAGCAAATGCGTCACATCAGATTCCTCGCATATAGGAAAAAAATAGAAAACAAGTCGCAATTCCATTACTTTGCTGTTTTGCATACATTTATATAACGTAAGTTCTGAAATTCAAAGCTGATAAGAAGCAAGGTCTGTTACCATAAAGGTTCCCGAAATATTAGAGAACAAAAATTCGTGATATCAAGTAAATGTGGTTCAATTCCATAACTATTTAGAAAAAAATAACCATAGATTTGTATGTGTTGCTAGACAATCATGGAAAATTTCATTACGTGTTACCAACCTTTCCTTTTCGTTCGAAAGTTACGGTTTGGAGGTATTTTTATTTTGTAAATTGAGTTTTTCCAGTAATTATACAAATGCATGTCTCTTTGAAATTTTGAGGACACAAAAATAAAAAAATTGCTCGGCCCTTAGGCCAATTGCACTATTGTGTTTCGACTGAAATCCACATACATATACCCAATATTTATTTAGAAGGTGCTGAGAAGAAACAATTTTGATATCATAATAAACTGTTTTCTCCCATTCCGAAAATGGTTTTTCAGGAAATTATTTCTTCGTCCGTTTTTCAACACAGTGTAAAGTATTTGCATCCAGAATAAACTTTGCCTTTGCAGTACATACAAAAATTTAATAACCTTTTTAAAGGGAGGATGTACATTACTTTGTAAAATGACGGTCAAGCTATTAGATTAATCAGTAAACGAATGATAACTTATCACAAAATCGATAAATAGCTAAGCTTCGGGGGAATACTATTTTTTCAACGATTAGGAAATGATTATATCAGTAATTGGTCACTTGCATGAAAAACTATAGATAGACTCTCTATGGAGCTACACCACTGATAAGCAGTTCCGCTATGTACGTCCTATCATTATTTACGGCACATATAAAACAGTGAAAGATATAGGTCGGAGTAAAAATGGGTTCACTGACAGGAATCTTTTATAGTCGTCTGGAGACTTCAAATGGCAAATGATTTGTTCTGGGCTAAGAACCCCCTGCCTTTGTTGCACAAATCTGTTATACGGAACGTCGAATCTCATAGACAAACTGTAGTGGAAATATTGAATTTGACCTTTCGACGATTTGGTTGGAAACGGTTCACCTGGGGAATGAGGAGCTAGTGAGGTTGTAAACACGGTAATCTCGTTTCTAGCCGTTGTTGACGTTCTCGTGAAGCCGACGTTGCGGCATCAGAGTAACCGCTGTGTGCGGCTGTCCAATCTGAACCATATGCTATGGGAACGCGCCATATAGAAAATAGGGCACAGTAATTGACAACAGTAGGAGAAAATATATAACTGGAACAGAAACAAAGCGAGAGAAATAAGAGAAAAAAAAACTTTAATTTGGTGTGGGGCAAAAAACTTTTCTCCTAGGCAATTTTGAAAACAGGCCTATTTAATATGGAAGGCAGTTTTTTAGTTTCAAGTAGAAATCAAATAGGTTATTAATACATGATTATACTATTAAAATGGACGTGGAACAGTGGCACCTAACATATTGCAAATTATCCAACTCGACCAAAAAATAACTTAAATGTGAATTGTGTATTTCCAGACATTTTAATTCTGGGTTAAGATTAATATGACAGGCTATTGGCAGTTGTAGAGGACCCGTCTCGGATAAATGTTTCGGTCCTCTACCCCTCCACTACCCTCCCCTACCCCTCCCCTGCCACAACAGACAAAAGTAATTGTGTGGTAAACAGAACCTTTTGTAGGTAGGTCCCTAACTGTTCAGTTTTGGAAGTATGCATGGCTTGTGTTTAACATCTCGTTCGATTTGTAACTTTGTATCCAATATAAAATGAAACCAGGAGCGTTAATAAGATTGTCTAATGGCTAGGGTCGCTTTCCATTAGAACCGAAATGGTAGCAGAAGTTGCAAAATTTCACTAAATTTATTAATGAGAACGCCGTTCTCAAGTAAGGTGTTGTTTAAGAAGAAATCATGTCAAAACCTTTTCAAAAGAGGTAAGCGTTCTCAGGTACTTATTGTTGAAGTTTTTTTACACATTTTAAAGTAAATTAATATCTAACAATTAGCCTTAGCTGAAGTCTCTATTGGATATGTGGAGAATCATTCAATCTCCCACGAACCTCTTTACCCTCCCTGCCCTCCCCTCCCCTCCCTCCCCCTCCCGCTCACTCCGCATCTGGTTACAGTTATGGAGTCTATTTTTCGGTTGCTCCTTGCTGTATCATCAAGAAATTAGAACAATTTGTTGTTTCAACAGTTTTCTGCGGTAGGCAGGAGCATGCAAACAAACAACGGAGCACGGTCGTAACTTTGCGTTTTTAATAAAGTATGCCTTACATAATTTTACTTTAATGATTAAATAAAAAGAGGCGTAAATGTAAGTGAGGAACAATTGCGATTTATACTCCAACAGGTTATTAATAGATAAATAAATCCTTCATCCTAATGAATTATATTATTACAATTCAGTCTGAACAATCTGATTTAGTCCAAAATACAGCCGAGGAATAAATAACTTGCACGCAAATGTTTCATTTAAAAGAAAAGGCACAACAATAGTATGGAAGTTTTTGTAAATTATTCGTTACAGCTACTTAATTTATGGCTTGTTATTATTATTATTTCACACATAGTAAAATATAAGTTGGTAAGGAAGGGCTGTCAAAACATTTCTCTGCCGAGATGATCTACTCCAGGATAATCAATTACGAAATGCGTAAAGAGCTTTATTTCATTCATGAAACATTAACATAGTCAAGGGTTTATGGTCCGAAATGAATAATAAAGGGGAGCGTTTTTAAAATTTGAAATTTTTTGTGGTTTAAACGGGAAGAAATTCTATCTTTTTAAATTTTAAACGACAACGTAAATTGTTAAACCAAAAAGTGATGTAGTTTTAGTTTAAAGTACAGTTAATAATACTAGATCTACCAGAGTAAAAATATTTTCTTGAGGCTTGAGTGTTTTGAGTTAAAGTTCTCCTCCAATATTTCGCTTTCTTATTAATGTTTTTTGATACAGGTTGTAAATTTCTTAAGAATAAACTGGATCAGCATTGTTACTAACAATTACGAGAATGGGGTCCTACCGTCCGAACATAGGCGTGTCCAAAAGTACCGGTACATTATAATTAAATATCCCATGCGTTTCAATGAGGGAAAGGACTATAGGAGGGGGAATGAAAAAGCACTTTTAAAATATTTTCATGTATTAATAGTTTAAATTAAAATAAAAACCAGGGATAACACTATTTTAAATGTTAAATATTGTCTTTTATATTTCGTATTTCAAGTATGACTTTGCTATGCACAGCAACATATCCAATGGAACGTGTGTACAGAAATAGTACTATTTAACACACTACATATATCTATAACAAAATTTGAAGGTCCGGGTTCAAAGTTTGTTAATGAAGATTATAACTATCGTTGACTCGCGTATAAACTCAAGAGTCTGAGGTAGATCCACTAATGCACTTTTCTATGCGTATAGTTGTAGGCCTACTTTTTATTGCACTTTTTCAGTACTGTACTATTTGTAAAAGGTTAGACAGATAAATCTCGATTGAGGTAATGATCTAGCCAATTTTTAAGCTTTAAAACATTAAAGTAACACGTTTTCCTTTATTCCTCCAAATCAAAAACTTACAAATGATTAAAAAAAAAGACCTTGGAAAGGTGTTTCAGGTTGCTGCTTAACCCTCTAGCCAATAGTAGCTGTACAAAATCTTTTCTGGGAGAAATATCTTTAAGTACGAACTTTTCGCAAAATATTAACCCATGTGACCAATGGTGGATCGGCCTGGGAAAACATATGACATTTGTGAGATGGTAGGAATACTGTCGGCCAAATTTAGGAAAAAGACATTTTTACATTGTACCATGCATAATATTCCCAAGTCATATCCTATTTCGGTTGAATGGGGACCATAATTTGCAAATTTTTGAGATGCATTTGCCACCTGTGCCCCTGTGACGAGCCGTCCATGCTTCTAGTTCCTGGATTTTGACTTTCTCTAAGGTAATTCTGCCTTGCTAAACCAAAGACAATTATACTGGAAAGTTAAATTTCCAACAGTTTCTACTTGGGGCTACACCCCCACCCCAAGCGCTCACGGCAGTGTTGAATAGGTATGATTTCATGAAAAAAAATGATTCAACTGAAAGTCTTTTCACGACATAAAATGCCAAGGAGGACAATGTTTTTTTTCAGATGATGCTGGCATTTGGTAATTCTGTTTGAAGAAGTCTGATGTTATATGTTTAACTGATTTTGCACTAAAACAGAGTCAATAATGATGTTTAATTATTATAGAACAGAACGGTCAACTCAGTTGAGCTTGACCTGTTACTGACTCCACCTTTCAAAAAGAGCTTGTTCTTTTTCATTTTTACTTACAACAGTTAACATACAATCAACACTAAGTTAAGTTGTTAACTTAAAATGGGTTATGTTCACTGGTGCAACAATAACGAAAAGACTCAGAAGTTTTTGTAAGTATCCTGTGAACTTTTACTTAAAGAAAGAGGTTTTCGCAGCTCTCTCAAATTTAAGCTACAATTAAGAAGATCAAAATATCTTAAAGTATTTTTCAGAAAGAAAAGAAAATCCTTCTGAATATAGGCTGTCACATGTCTACAGCAAGTATTACTGGGAGTAAAACTACAAACTTGCTTTATGGTTATGTCTGGTTGGTGTTTCATTAGCTGCAGTGGGTAATTAGCGTATATCAATTACACACAAAGCAAACACATTCAATGATTAAGGTGTTTGTTTTGGCTTTGTTAGACAAATTGAACGTTTGCACCGTATAGCGTTTGCACGCTCTGGAAAAACATGAAGTTCCAACTGTACGGGAAGAAAGGCAACTTTTAGATGTTGACGCACTGTTAGCTCTCAAGTCAAGTCGATGGTCTTTGTTGCTTGCTGCACTTCAAAGCGTAGTACGAAGCTTTTCTTTTCCAGTAACATCCTTCATAAATTACACGAGGCAGAGTACTCACTATCTAACAGCAACTTCTTACTGGTACAGCATTGTCAGTCAAATCCACTCAAGTGGGGTTTGCAACCAAAATATGATACCAAGTTGAGGGCTATGTGTAGAGATAAGCTCACAGGGCTTGGTAGCACTCAGAACCTAGAGAGCCAGGTCCCTCGTGGGCTTTGTTCATTTAATTTAAAAATAATTATGATGGAACAGGAAGTGATGAATGTCTAGCCTTCACTATTATACTACAAATAGCTCATATTTAATTTTCTTAGAAACTGTAGACACAAGTTTAACACAAAACAATTTTAAATTTCTATTGAAATTTCTAATGAATGACCAGTGCCTTAAAAAAACGTTCATTTTAATGAAATGATGATGACTGCGTTAAAAGAATCAGCTACTAGGCTAAAACATGAAGGTCAGTTTCTCGTATTTTAATGGGTAAGACTGATCATTAAAAATCATTCTCACTTCTTCTGAGATGAATACAGGTAACAAAGAAAAACATACAGTGGTTTTGTGACGCACAAAAGATTTAGCCTGACTCACAATTTGTATTTTTTGTAAAAAGCATATTTCTCGTACACAGTGTTACTCTCAGTGATGATAACAATAACAAAGTTTTTTCCCATTGGTTCATATTTTGTAAACACCGCAGGCTTTCTGTACAATATTATTTACATTTTCCGCCTGAGGATATCACCATTCCTCAAGTTCAAACACTCACGAGTTCGAAGCATTATTTTAGTGAAATACACATTAACCCAGAAGTATCAAGGATGCTTAAAATAAAAGCTGAAAAAGACAGCTTATTGAAGTTGCTGGTTATAGGTCACATCTACTTCTCACAGGTAGTCGTTACCCATTCTCAGGCTGATTATTAAAATGGTGATAAACTGGTGTCTATCACCTCTAGGCTCATATTCCTAAGAAAATTCGAACTAGAAGAAAATGTATCACGGCATGGGGAATTTGAATTGGTCAAGCCATACCCTTACGTTTGAGAGGTTACTTCACAAAGGCATGATTTGTGATGGTCGAAGCATATTCTAATTGCTACTTTTGCCCAACTCTTATTTTATGTTCTTGTTAAAATGGAGAGGAACCTTTTTCTATCTTTGCTCTACAGAACTTTTGTTTTAGAGGTGCAAACTGAATGAGTATTCCAATGGGCCCAATAAACAAAAAACGAAAACAAATTGAAAACAATTACGAAGGTCTTACTATTTTAATGCACATCCTATTCACACTGCCCAGACCTTAAAGGGGGGGGGGATTACAGGCCGATGTGAAGGCCGTAATGGGGAGATATCAACCCCCGATAAAAACGTAAGATTAACGGACGTATTCTTGCTAACAGTGATTTAAACTGAAACGATACATTGATCATAATAACTTGAGTTAAGTGTCTTCTATAGCAGCACACTTTGTGGTTATCCATTCTCAAGAGGGTTTTCCATTTTTTTTCTTCACTGCGCAGATGTTTAGTGCCGCCTCTATGCTATAAAGGTTGCTGTAACTTTCCGTATTCTTTGTAAGGGAGTGAGCAGTGAGCAGGATAGAAAGATTTTTTGACAGTGGTTTCACCATTGCCTTTAATAAACAAGACTGAACAAAATGTGGAATTCATTCTGTACAAAAATTGGCCCCGTCCCAAAATGAAAATCTTCGAAAGTATTTTCAGATAACTAGGAGTAATTTCGTATAAATTTGATCAATGTGTATACGAGCAGGTCCACTTCGTTTTCTAATGAGTCCCTACAATATGCTAAGTAAACATTTATGTCTTTGATTTCTAACTTGCTGGACGAAACAAAAATGCAGCGTTCCTCGTGTTGTACTTGGTGTAATATTGCTGTTTATTGTTCACTACAGACAAATAGTCTTCTTTTCTAGTCCATGTCTCAGAATCAGTTGACTGCTTAAGCGCGGTTGAGTCTCCGTAACTTGTAGAATTTTAACGAAACTTAAATGGTGAAATAAGGACAAAAAATAATCGTACAAAAAAAATTAAAACAAACAAACACGCCTGAACGGCTAAAATATGAAATAATAAGAACTTATTTTAATACAGCTCTACCCAATCACTTGGATGCTACCTGCACAAGACACATCATCACCAGTACCAACGTATACCGCAATAAACATTGGTACGGAAGTGGGCCCGACAATAGTAGTATGATGGGTGGGCGATATCTTGGGTAAGAGCAGAGGACATGGAAGGGTTTGACCTCAGATCACCGACTTCACACTTGATGTAGCCGAACATGATGATAAATCGATTGCCCACAAAGGTATCTCAAAATAGGTTCTAGATGACCGAAGCAAAGTAAACCATCATTTTTGTGGATAAAGGCTCAGTGACAGGGCAGAACGGAATTGGTGAAGCTCTTAATAAAATCAGCTGCCAGCTGAAACACATTGTTCGTACATTCGAAAGAATGGTGTGGTTCACCACTAAGTTACATATTTCCAAAAGTCGGAAGAATTAAGATTTTTCTTACGGGCGGGCAAAGTTAACAATTGTAATGAGCACGATTGCGGAGTAGGAAAATTGTTGGATTATGTTACACCGTCTCTTAAGGTTCTTAAACTAAGACTTGGTAGAAAATCCATTCATGATACATGGTAGGACCACTGTTTGCCTATTTGATTTATTAAAACTAACAACAAACATCTTTCATGTTAACGCCTTGTTGATGATAAAAATGTTTTTAAGACAGAAAATCGGTCACTAACTTGCTCTGTCTTTCGTGGCTAAAGTTAAGCTGTAAATATTTTAAAGAACCTTTCTGTAATGTTAAAGAAAACAGCATAACAATGCCACGGCCATTTGAAATATTTTTGATTTGTGTGCGAATTAAAAACAATATTTTTTTACCAGCCGACAGTCCCTTCAGTAATAGGAAGTACTAAGTAGACTGAGATAAACTTAATTATGATGTCATGTAAAATATTTACTTGTGACTAGGTAACTTTTACAACATGGTTTTAGAAGTGATAAACTGTAGAAGTTAAACTCACCTGGAATCTTCATCCAATTAAAAACTGGTCCTTTGTACACTGGCTTTTGTTCTTCCTCTTGAATATCTCCGTCGTCATCATCCTTTTTTCTATCGGATAATCCGTTATTTAATGAGTCTTTTGTTTCCTGAGCAAGTTCTTGTGAAATCAAAGAACCATACAAATGTGTAGTGTCTATATCTCCCGAATGGAACTGGTTCGAACAAGCCGCTGCCCTTGCGTTCCACGCGTTTGGAAGGGTAGCGTGATGCGACGGGTATCCTCCGGTCGGGTAACCGGCAAATTGGTCTTGATAGGCGCCCGGCTGGAAAGTCATTTGAGGATAAGCTTGACTAAAAGCACAGGAGGGATAAGCATAGCTTCCTGTAAATGTTGTACCAGCCATATTGGTCATGCCTCCTTGACCGACTGGTGTGTTGTCATAGGTTGCAAAGTGGCCTGAGGCGGTGACGGCCTGGCTGTATCGCCACCCCCCACCGGGGTCGCTTGATCCTGCGCCCGGTTTTCCACCCCGTCCAGAACTTGTGATCGGCTCGAATCCACTCGGAAACCATGCCTCGCCTGGTTGGTACTTACTAAAGAGTGAGTTCAAAAAGTACGAACTCATTTGAACAGGTGATTTGTGGCCTGTTAAGCGCCTCGTTTTATGGCCCTAAGGTAAGCACGATCTGCCGAAAATTAGCAGTGTGTCAAGACAGATGGTCTGTGCAGTCTTGCCAAAAGATGGCGCGAAGGACAAACTGGTTACGTCGACTCGATGTCAGCCAATCACAGTCCGTTTTGCATGACACTCGCCTAGAGACCGCGTACAGTCTGTACCTGCAATATGATTAATACAAGTAGGTTATTTACAAACAAAGCAAATAACGAACTTGTATCAAGGTACTCACTAATGGGGTATATGAAAGGTGATTAATGATTGTGGCATAAGATCGATTTGGGCAAAGGGTTGTTTTTCAATAAATGAAGATAATTTGAACGTCAAACTGTCTTTAAGAATTTTGACACATTTCTGAACTTAACCAAAACTAATGACCTAAATGCGTAATTTAAACAGATAGACCCGTTTAAACAAAGCCCGTTTTCCTTGAGACAAAAAACGTTAGGGTATCAAAGGAAGAAATTAAATTCTAAAAAGTCACCGCTTTTGAAGTAAATTCCAGGTAAGTCACGAATCGGTCGTCAAATTTGCGTTGTTTTCGTATTCTTTCAAGGGAGTGAACTCTGTCTGAATTAGGAATGAACTCTATACTGAACTTTTTTCTGCTAAGAAACGCTGAAAGTTACATGTTTCATACAGTTGTCTTTGTGATAAAGCACCTATTGTGTCTAGTACATTGTTAAATGTAAAGTAATCTTGTTGATTTACTTTTAAATTAAGTTTTAAGTGCTTTCAAAACATAAATCAACACATTAGCTTTACAAAGAAATGTTACAACAGCAATATGTAATAGTTCAAACTTAAAATGCCCCTTTTTTCTCTTTTTTGTTGTTGTTTTGTACATGATTTTTTAAGAGTCAGTGGAATTCACCCCCAGGTTCCTGTCGATGAGTATGAGGATAACCTGCGGTGTATTTAATGGTGAGATATTAATAACCTAGTGTTTCCTTGGGAACATCCAATCCCATTCAGTGCTTCGAACGCTATTGAATACTATTTTATCGAATCATAGGGAAATCAGTAACTAAACATGGATTTATTTACCAGAAAATGATATGAAAAGTTCGGGCCATGACTTCAGCTGTACAGTTAACTCGTAGGTTTTACAGTTCTACCCAAAGATAGCATGCATGCTGCAGGATGTTTTAAATTTTTCCATTTTTTTAAAGAAAAATGCATCTTCTGCTCACATTGCCTTCTTTCGTTTCCTTTTGAAATTAAAACGCTTATATGAAAATGCTAATGACAGGGCTTGAACATCAAGTCACTACATAATATATAAGACGATCATAACGTTTTGACACAAGTTTCAGTGTCTTTAGGAAAAACAAAGAAAAACAAAAGACAGCAATCGCAGTAGTCCAAGAATAACATCACAAATTAATGCATCTACCATTTTAAATTGAGTAATGAACTTCAGTATTCTGTATCTCAGCACAAGACGAGAGTTGGACCATTTTGGTTTATTTTTCATGTTTTGAAACATTCCTTTCTGAAATTTTATACTTAAGGTTCACTTTTTAAGTGTATAAAAATTTCCCATCTTCTTATTCTTCTCTAGAGTGTACATCCATATATTAGCTACGGCTTATGATACCTCAAGCGAAAGCTTTTCTTTTGGTTGTAAAAAAGGAGTGACTTTTAGTGATTATTTTTCAAGTTTTTCTAAGTTTGACTTCCTAGTCCCTGTAACAATAACAGATGAGTTAAATGCAACACTTGTCTCTGTGGCGTTCAAGTAACGATAATTGCGGGTATTATAATGTACATTTCATTGACTGGTTTCTCAACCAACTGTGTTTTAATGTCGTCTTGTCGCTTAAAGTCTACACAAATCAAACGTAACAACTGTACTGTTAATAGTAAGAATACGTTGGGCCAACAAAATGATAAGATAACATGTCTATAATCAAAGGTTGTTCCCGGATACCTAAGGAATCTCAACTGATAATACATAAAGCTGGTAGGCTGACCACGTTTGGTCCAAGATGCTTTATCATGTTCCGTATGAAATCAAACTAACATGGGTACACAAGGAGTCTTTACATCGAAGTTAAAAGAGAACGTATAAACAAGTAACAAACAGTCGTTTTAAAGGCTACTCGACAGGTTCGATCAACGCATATTTAAAAGTGATAAGAATATTTATTAAATACGTTCTATATTCGGCCCTGAGTCGCATGCATGAACAAACAAACAATTTAACTAAGATGGAAATGTACTTTGGACGCCGTTTAAATGTCACGGCATCTGTAAATACAAACGCTTGTCTCATGGATATGACACTGACCTAATGCAAACATTTTAACATTTTAAGTCTCAAATTTCAAAATATGTTACAAAGGTTAAACAATCACACTCATAACTTCAGTCTTTACAAGACATTTTTTTATATTAAGACAACGTTGACAGTATTTCCCGCAACGTTAAATGGTAGATTGCACAATAAGCTGTGATATCACAGGTATACTGTTCCGATTGACTTTCTATGAGAGGAGAGATGGTGCACAAATTGCTCGATATGTTCATGCGTATTTTCCCCAAAATAGCATATATTTTGCTCAAAAGTAGCATACATTCCGCCCGTATGGGGAGGAGGGTTCATCTCCACCCCTTTCTCTTAAGCCCAATTTCAGTGAAGCCTTTGTCAAAAGGTTACGAAAGAAGTTTTCTGATTTGAAAACAAGAACATACACGTATTATTTATTGACTAACTTTATTAAATAACAGGTTTTTCTCAGAAGCAATAATGCAGTATACATGTGTGTGCCAAAAAGAAAGGAATACGCTATAATGATGTTACTTCAATCTATGATTTTTGAAATTCTAAATTTATATGTTTGCATAGTAGTAGACTTTCGATCCCCTGTAAAGAGTTTGATGAGAAAGTACAGACAACCGGCGAAAGTTAAAAGAAAAGTTTAAAATTTCTCTGCTAATTTATAAATCATAACACTTACAAAACCAATTCGTTTTTGTAACTTAAGAAGAATGTAATAATATTTATACCAGGTGGATTTCAAAGAAATTGGAAACCACATTGAAATAAAGTAATATCGATTTATGAATCATATGGAGGTTAGTGCTCTTTATCTCTTTTACTTTCATTGTTTGTAAAACAATACATTCATTCCCCAAACAATTTACAAATACGATAGTCTTTGTTATTCTTCATGTTGCTTATACACCGTTCATTTTTATTCGATTTCGAAAGGGTGTAAAAGAATAGGCTTTGCTTTCTTTATAATTTTTGTAAATTCAGTAGTTCAGCATTGATTGCGAAATCTAGGATAATACTATTACTGAGAGAGAGAAAAAGAAGAAAAAGAATAACCAGAAAACACCGCCAGCAAGAGTCACACCTCCGTTAATGAATTATTGGTAATTTTATTTTAAAAAGGGTCACAACTAAAATATGGATTGCAGAACTAAATATCTTTGTAAAATGGCATTTTAGCATCTGTGATTCTTTTCTGTTGAGCTTGTCCAGACTCAACATAATACCAATAATCATGAAAGCATGAAACAGCTGCAGAATATACCCAATCTGGAAGAGTAGTAATTCATATAGCTTCAACAAAATCTCTAAGCATGATTATTTGCGTATGAAGATTGGTAATGTCACTCTACAATCTACAAGTCACTTGTCTTGTCAGTATAAGGGTCCCCTTTTACCTTTGTGATCACTTTGATTTCTTGACAAACGGTCCCGATATTAAAGGGGCTCATTGAGTTGGTTCACAAAATTCATGATTTTTTTTTTCACACCAGTAGAGATTTACTCACATCTTGATGGTAAATGATCAAACCAAGAGATTCTGCACATCTGACTCACAACGGGAATTGCATTGATAGAGTAATTTATGTTACAAATTCATGACCAGACACTTTTTACCCTTATGTAGTAATCATATGCAATCCCTTTTCACAAAAACTACAATTTCTCACATTTTCGGTAACTGTAGGAAGTGAAACATGAGTAATGAGGCTGATTAGATGCTTGTCATGCAATGATTTCCTTCAAACTCGTCACAAAAATAATCTATGTCAACTCAATGAGCCCCTTTAACAACGTTTACTAATTTAGATATCTTCAAAGATATAGAATAGGAGAAAATGTTTAGCAGGGGGAAATATTGCGAAATGTTTCTAGCGAATAAGAGTAACCGCACTGTGTAAATTTCTCTATAAACTATAAAATTATTATTGTACTATAAGTCGTGAATTTGTCCACGGTGTGACTATTTGGTCTTTCTCAATTCTTCAGCTATTGGACCTAACCAGGGAGTTGTTATTTAAATAACAATTCCCTGAATACACATTGAAAGCTCCTTGCATGTGTGCATGCTTGATAAACAAAGTGTGAAAGTTTTGGGTTCGAGTCTGACAGTTTTTGCGTCCTTTCAAATCCGTTGCTTTTTACCTTTTTTAGACTGTTCCCACCTGAAGGAACTGCCTCCTATTTTCTTCTTTGTAGAGATGAACTGAACGAAAAAGGTCCGCCCTGCGTACCCCGGGGAGCAGACAAGGTGCTTTCGTTCAGCTAGTCGTTACGAAAATCCAGAGGTGGCGGTATAGCCTTAGCGGGCTGCAGTCAAAGAGGCGCAGACTACACTCCATGTAGAATAGCTGTTTGGGATCATCTCACAGGACTTTCCATTTTGAGAAAAATTGTAATAATACCATTGGTATTCACCGTCCGTTAAAGTTGTTTTTTATTCAAAGCTCTCTACAGAACATTTTAAGATTTTCTTTTCTTTCAAGTACTTCTCAATCCCCACAGAACTCTCCGAATCTTCCTTTAAGGTATAAGAGAAGACGTTTACTGCGGTGAGCGAGTAATCTTTTGAAGCGGAAATACACCGTGCACTTCGATCTCTCCTTTACATACTACCCAATTCTGTTTCACTTCTAACACTCGTCATTGGTAAAGTGTTATGTCAACAATTTTTCTATGTGCTAATAACTGCTTACCAGAAGTAAATGAATTAATTAAAAGAAACACTTATGCTGCAACCTTAAGTGCTGATTGAAGAAATACCAGAAAAGTTTACTTTTTCAATTCAAAGCATAAAAATATCAACCTACAGAGATAAAGTTCAAGTCGTATGATTCATTGCTTTGAAACTGAAATAAAATAACGATTAATAATAAAATTATGAAGTCTTGATAATAATTGAGGTAGTTCAAACTACGTTTGTCATACTTGCAGGAAACCATTAATGTACTGTCTATATTTGAAGACAACACATAACATAAATTCCGGCTATAAATTAAACCTTGCACGATCTAGATGACAAATACCAAACAGTTTTCTTTGGAGACCGGTATAACATGAAGAAAATTAATAAAATCAATTGTAGTGTGTTACTTAGAAACGGTCGAATATAGAACGAATATGATATTACCTTCGTAGACGATTTTGTTAATAGGTTAGTATGTTCATGTGTTGGAGACAGGTGTCTTTCTTGTCACAATTTATCCTGTTGGTTCATACTATTTCATGTTGAGGGGATAATGTGGTTACCGATTAATGAATGTTCTTATGGTGATATTTACTTAACAAAGGGCTATATATATATTGTAAACTTACAGGAAAATGCGATAATGTTGACATTTCTCTGGTACCAGTAGGCTCCATTTTTCTCTCCGAACCTTAGACGACTAAGAAACTGTCTAGACTTTCAATTTGTTAATGATTTTTACTCAAGGTGTAGTCACTGTTCTATGAATACGGCAACACCTTAAACATGACTTTTAAATAAATAAAATTAATAAATCACGCGATATAAATATTTGGAGAAGGGAAACTTACAAAAATTGCAATCGATGAAGAATGGAGCTACTTTCTTAAACGAAGCAATTCCACATAGCACGTTACATAGGTTATATTTACTAGAATGTGTCTTGGAAGAGGGGGTTATTACTAATTCAGGCTGACTATACCGCAAATAATGAACTTCTTAATAATTCATTTCAAATGCATTCAAAGTAAGGAAAAGGAAAGGAAGAGGTGGGGGAAATGTGGAGAGAAGGATGCACGGGCAGAAAGTGGACGGGAGAGAAAGGGAGTAGAGAGGAGGGAAGAAAGAAAAAGTGAACAAAGGGGGTTGAAAAGGGGAGTGCTTAGAATGTACTTTGTCTTTTTCACTTCCTGAGCTCATCTTCTCTTTCTAGGTAAGACCCCCTGAATTACTTACTTCATTGGTATGTTTGTGAACACTACACTTGGTACTGCTGATGGCAACAGATGTACGGTTTTGAAAGTTTCGAACTGCATGTGCTTATTAAAAGAAAGTTCTGTATGACTGAAAACAGATACGCCAGTTACCCTGGGGTAGCACTGGGAGTGAATAATGAAGTCGTAAAGCCCATTCAGCATGTAGCCCCATACAATAAATTGCTCATGTATTCGTGCAGTTACAAGGTACAGTTTGGCAGCACATTTTACATAAAATAGTATAGGAAATACGATCAGCCTTTTCGCCTCCCCTGAGTGCGAGGGCTCATCGATCGGCGTGGGATCCAGGAGATCGTTATCGGGTCCAGGGTAACACTGGGAGGCAGGGTTCTAGAGGAGAAGCCTCTAAAATTATACTTCCAAAGGTTAATTACGAAATGATTGACAGGGGTCACACTTTTAGCTGACCTTTAAATGAGTCTGGGATATATAAGTGGAATTTCGTAAAGTCATATGGTGGAACTCATTTTCAACAAAAATTCAGTCAGCTTGAAGTCTGGGAATAAGGGCAAGGATAGGTTAAACAAAAAGAAGAGGACAATAAGGCATTCATAAGAAAGGTATTTTTAGGAATGCTAATTCTTTCTTAATTAGAGCTGTTTTCACTATAGCCATACGGGGGGAGTGAGCTAATTCTTTCACGATCAGTTTCTCCCCATCACTTTTGAAATAATTCTTAAAAATATGGGTTTCAAATTACGATTTATTGAGAATGTAAAACAGTTATGTTGTACTGTTCCTATTTGGATTTTCATGTTTAATAGACAAGGTAAGAACATGTTCCACAAAGCATTTTAAAGTATGCTGATACACCAAGTAGCATATTCCAAATTAAATTGAAACATTACAATCGTCACTTAAAAATCCAAACTCTAGGATTAAAGTTGTTCCAAAAGCGTATCGACATAAATAACAAAGAGTGGATCCAACACGAAGGCCGAGGACCTAAAAATCTCCCAAACGAAGACTGACGACCCATACATCCTAAGAAATTACTCGAAAGGAACTCCGTTGTGAAGTCCAAACTCGCAATACTCACATATAAACTCGCAATACTCACATATAAACAGTGAACAAAAACAAGATATCTAATACCTGAATACACTGGGACGTGTATTTCTCCTTTTACTTCCGGGTCATTGATTGAGCCATTTGCGCACCCCACATAATCATATAATCATATTTATTCTACAAGATTACGTGAATCCCTAACATCGGCGCATCTAGTACAGTGTGATGTATCTTTCTCTGTTTACTTCCGGGACTTCGTTATGGCGATTTGCATAATATGGAATTCTCCAATACGAAAACCACAACAAGCAAAGTTTTTGATTGCGTCATCCTCGAAGACCCTTTTTCGAAAACAATGATTGAGGTTATGTTACAGTACTACAGGACGCTTTAGAAAAAAGGGGGGGGGGTTCTTATACTTAACATGAAGCATCTACATACCTCCAAGTACAAGGATACATGATTTAAAACTCGAATTAAAATTTAGGTCAGGGGTCACACAAACAAATACACATTGATGAACAAGTACACACAAGCGTACAAACAAATAACATCGTGACGGTGTCGCCTGTGACTCATATGTTGATTATGGTATCCACACGGTTCTAATTCCATGGAATATCGATGTAAATACATTACAGACGATCTTGATTAGTTGAAAATGCGTTACTGAACTCACTCGATACTTTTAAGGCGTTCAAGTCAGTAGCGCTTTACCCATGTTTTTCCATGAACAACACAACATTAGTCACATGGAGTAGTTTTCTATATGTTTACGAGGACCGACCTATATCGACCACATGTAAGTTTAGGCCTAAATACCTTGTGTAGCTGTTATCCGAGAAGGAAAACTGCATGCGCAAAACTGCATTCCGAAACTTTCCCCTTCAGTAATATATTATTACATAAATATGAGACCAAATTTGAATTAATTCATTAACATTTAATACCAAACACAGTGGCAACACAACATTAGTATTCACAGGCGTAGGAAAAAGGGAGCAGGCGGACCGCCCAGCACTCTGATTGGGTGCCGAGGGGAACCTCGTTTCAAACCCCAACTTTGGATGACATGTTGCCAAAATATGGCGTTGAATAGGATATAATTACTCCAAAGTTTGCCAAACATTGCACCATTTTGCATCTAGCTCATTCTAAATAGTCAAAAAATTTCCAAAGGGGCCCAGGACACTGATCACTAACATTCACTTCCATCCCCTTCCTCACTTTCAAAAAGCTTCCTACGCTCATGGTATCCTCATGCACTTGGTATGAATCAGCCATCTACACTTTGATATAAAATATTTTTTTCTTGGTGACGGTTGACTAATTAATATACTTTACAAAGATACACAAATTTAAACGAGTTGACTTCACGATTCAAACCCACCTTTCAGAATGGCTGAGACCGACTATTTCACTCTGAGGAAACGTACACCGTTTTACATGAAATAATTCTGAAATTTGTCTCACATAAATCACCGACTACAAAACGTTGAGATTTTAATCGTTAGGATCCTCACCTCCAATATACAGTACCTTCTAAACAGCACATGATACTAGAACGTTGCTTCACCTTGCACATCGAAAATTTTCCCTTTTTCATGTAGTTCACATCTTGGTAATATAAAGGAATTTTCTTACAACAAGTAAATGAGTATCTCTACATGTAATTTTCATTGTGTAACTTAATTGTGTAATAGTTCTCTACATGGTACTTCACACGTTCGTTGTCTGTTTTATTATCTTCAGTAATGCTATTTATACGATATGTCAAAATAGAGTATGATCCATTTACACAAGCAAAGTTTAGTGACCCATGTAACTTTACATAATTGCTCTCTCTCTCTCATAAAGTTATTTATTAAATTTGCTTAACCTTGGTCAGTTGGAAGGCTGTAAATCGTTACATTGGAGAGCAGGGTATTAAACAACGTGCTAAACATGTACAATTGTGATGGTCAGTTTCATATTATTTAAACCTTAAAGCCATCAGTCAAGTCATCAGTTGCCCTCGGCCAAACTTCAAGGGCAATTCTTTTCATCCCAGACAGTTCCAATTCTCCCAACTAAGCAACTTTTAGCTCCTCCCATAACTGTACAAAGCTGCTCCTTTTGCAGACACAAATTTATTTCATTGCTTCAGGCCATGTCCTGGTGAGCATCAGGCCCGTAGCCAGGCAAAGTACTGAAGGGGGCGTTATGGCTTTCAGGGGACGAAAAATTTATCAGGGAGTTCTCCTCCTTGCCCTCCTAGCTACAGGCCCGATGAGCATACAAGACTGTAATGTGTAACCCAGACACTCTCTCTGCATTGTGTGGAATGTGAGTTACTCTACATCATTTGAAATTTCAAACTTTCAAGTTGATGTCAATCAAAGGTCGGACCAGTCACCAACTGAGAATTTTGACCCCCACACCAAACTATACTTTAGGGGTGATGACTGTCTGTTTTTGAGCATTTGCATTTTAGTCAATTTTGTACCATTCGAGAGGTCGGTTGCTCATTTGTTGCTTTATCAACTAATCAAAGTTCTTCATAACTCCTTGATTCAATTTTATCAATGTTAGTAAAGCAATGTGGTTAAGAGAAAAATACAACATAGAAATAAATAATAGGGCAAGTAGCACCTATACAAGCGTTGTTTTAAAAAATAAGAAGCAGCCTGGGAAATATTAGAGTCAAATAACAGCAATCTACTAAAGAAACGGGTTACATTTTTTTAATTTTCCAATCTATTCTAATTATTCACGACTGAAAATACCATCCAGGTGTAATCAACCAAAGGGAATTTATCAACCAGAAAGACAAAAGGCTTAGAGATTCCTTGCTATACGATATATTGTAGCAAACATGAATCACTCACATAACAAGCATGAGATCCCTCACAATAATCCTACTTGAGATATTATGTTAATAAGGTAAAAATATTATGGAATCTCGTGACCCAAAATGACCTTTCACCTCCACTTAAAATAACAAGTTTCACGTACCCTATATGGCCATGTTCATGCTAAAAATGAACAATACACGGGCCAAGTATGAGATCCATCACAGGTTGTCCTTAAAATGTCTTGTTTACAAGATTTTGGCCTTTTGTGACCACACATGACCTTTGACCACCACAAAAAATGACAGCAATCATCTACTAAATATGGAAAACCCACATGCCAAGTACGAGATCCTCAAAGTTATCCTTCCTGAGACATTGTGTTAACAAGGTTTTGACCGTTTGACCTCTGGTGACCCCAAATGACCTTTGACCTACACCAAAAACAATAGAGATCATCTACTTAATATGGGCAATCCACATGCTAAGTATGAGCTCTCTCACACTTACCCTTCTTGAGATATCGTGTTTACAAGGTTTCGACTGTTTGACCCCTATTGAACCAAAATGACCTTTCACCTCCACCAAAAACAATAGATAATTAGTTAGTTAGATGAGGTTTTACGGCCCAATTTCTAACCAATTGGTTTAAGTCGAGCACTAAACACCTGAACAGATTATCCAACTGTCGAAAGGTGTTTAAAGAAAATAAACAAATTTTGTTAGATTGACGATATCCACACTTTCAATTGGTTGGACGGGACGCTCCCTAGTCTATGACTTCAGACAAGTTTTCTGTTTACTGTTTTTGCCATAAGAAATTGATTCCTTTGTAAATTTCTCGTTTTTCTTTACCACCGGCCCACAGTTTGGTATTTAATTAACAAAAACGTACTCTATAGATACCTTCACCGCGATATTGCAGTTAGCTCAACGGATTTTCCTCTCGACATCACTTTGGATTAGTCTACTTTTGAAACAAAGAAAAACCAACAAAGCTGTATAGATAATAAGATGCGTTACCTTCTTTCATTTCGTACTACTAACTGTCAGAATTGCTTACAACAGTTTTACTCTTGATAAAACACATGCGGTCTAGATATGTCAAAATTTTTGCGAACACAGTGTACGTACAACAATTATCGTAGAGATCGTTTCTGCAAACAGAGTATCTTTTTTAATTTTTAATGAATATGGTGAATTAAGTTGAGATGTAACAGGTATACAACATCAACCATTTCTAAACCATTGCTTTGTTTAACTGTCAACTACACGTTTTTAAAGGCGGATTGCTAATAACAACGAATTCAGTTTAATCTGGATATTTTTCACTCTCTGTTTTTCAAATCTACTTCATTTCACTTGGGACTGTTTTATTTTATTTATTTTTTTTATTGACTGTTGACTTAATAACTAGGCCATTTATTTGACTTTCGTTGGTTTATTTGAGTGGACGTAACAAGCTTATGATTGTTCTCACCCATTCTCAACGTAGAAGAAACAAAGACAGTAAAGGACCAAATTGTCTCAGCTCATTGTTTTTAATCGTCCAATCAGATAATTCCCTATTTCGATGTTTCTTTGCACTCTTTTCAGTACTTAAAAATGAGTGTACTATGAAGTTACAAATGTAAGAATTCGTTCACTATGCCTAAGTAACATAGGTACCTTGCGCTCCTTAGAGGGTTTCAGTTAATTACATTATATATTTTTTCCGTAAAAAAGGTTATTAGATGTTTGAACAAAATGCGAAATTGCACCTGAAGGGTTTGTTGAAAAGTAGTGTTCTCTTTAAAAGTTGACATTTTAGTTCGTGTAAAAATTACCAACTTACAGAAAAATACAATATTTGATAGCATATTTTTTGTTAACTCCAAAGGGTTACAAAAAATAATAAAACGATTTTTAAATATTGCCTGGTTTTTTCAAGACTGCAATATACATTTACACACTTAGGTATCACGTTTTCAGTAAAAGTGCTCAAATTCATACCTAGTATGATGAATATGTAACAAATATTTTACTATTATGTAATAAGTACTTTATTTGCTAGTTTTCATTTTTACTCTGCAAAATTTCAAGATGAAGGACAATGGGGTAAAATCAACATTAAAGATAGACACTTACCAATGTGATCACGAACGTTTGCCTGTCTAAATTAATACATGACGTACATGCAGTTCAAATTGTGAATCACAAACGAAGTGAAGGCGTTTATGGAATGACCTTAAGTATAAGTTCTCCGCTTGTAACAAAATATCAGAATGAAACAAAAAGCTAGACATTGCAAATAAACAGTAGAATCATTTTCCCATTTTTAATTGCAAAGAAAATAATCATCATTATCACGAAAGGTGTCATGCATGGTCCAACGTGTTTTGTATTAATTTCATGTTCGTAACATGATGAGTGGAAGCTGTACTATATTTTTGTCAACGATACCAAAGGAAATTATGGTGGTATGGTGTACCCCAGGGAACACAGACGGACGAATTTGGGCGCACCAAAATAAAGTTCGCACAAGACAAGAAAAGCTATGAATATGTCAGCTTATATCACACGTGGATGAACCAACGACAGTAGCAGAAGATAACATTGACTTAATTTATTGCTTTTTATAGACAAGTTAATTCCTTCCTTCCATCAAATGTCTTCCCAATCCAAGATATTATCTTAGTTTTTTCTCTCTCTCTCTCTCTCTCTCTCTCT
>WURT03000029.1:775717-803776 GCA_009936505.3 Holothuria glaberrima
TCTCTCTCTCTCTCTCTCTCTCTCTCTTGCGTAGTATTCCTTCTCTTTTGTCTCTTCTTCTCTTCCCTTCTTGGGGCATCTCTTTCTCTTGGTGTTGTGCTTCTCAATTATATCTGTTTGTTTCTAGGTGGTTAATCCTTGTTGACTCTATTAAAGATCAGTTTTCTCACTCTTTATATAATGCACTTCTCAAATAAATAACCACTAAACTTAAGTACTATGGCAAGATAATGACTCGAAGGAAATGAATGTGAATGAATGTGAGCCAGTTTATCGTAAGCTCAAAAAGTATTGTTGATCAGGCGTTGTTGTAATTATTTACCCAGGATGAAGTTTACCGTTCATTATTATTCTTTTAAATGATACTCATTATGGCTTCAAAAAGTTGTTATGTCCTAATGTGAAGCACCAGGATTTTGTAAGTATTTCTTCGATTTCTCAGAAAATACGCCTACTAGTGAACGTCTCACCAGCGACTGAGTGGGCTTACCAAAGTGGCAACGAACCTGATAGGGAGTTTTTCGGCTTTATTCATCTTACAGACGTACTATTTTCCAAATAACTTAGTTCAGTGGAGAAATAACTTAACCTACCAGCCTGGCATGGCCAGTCGAAGGTGGGTCATCGACCAACCACACTTTCACACCCCTTTACGTAACTGAACCGGAGAGACAAAGGGTCGTCACTATACTTAAGATGTCAATCACATTTTCTGACCCATAAATGAGTCTTTGGGGGTAACTTGGTATATTCAGTTCAACGGAGTACGGATCTTTTCAGAAATGTCTGAGTCAGACATATTGGTCAAAAGTCACAATTGTGCGTCAATACTGTGACTTATGGCTGTGTCATTTATTCACAGAACCCACTGGTAAGGGTCACCCTACAGCGAGAGAAAGTGTTTACATTAGGTCTTTTTACCTATCCCTCGGGGGGCATGGCCCAATGGCCCCCTCTAAATACGCCAGTGTCGGCAGAGCTGTAACGAGTGAGTCCGGACTCAGTCTCGATTCCGGACTCGAGTCCGTTTTGTACTGGACTCGGAATTGGCTACTTGGAATAAGATTACCCGGACTCGAATACAGTCCTGTAGATCGGTTTTCAAAGCTCGAACTATCAGTGATGACTTGGTACTACCTGAGTCATTGAAAAGGTCTTTTCACGCTTTTATGTATAATAAAGGAATACTTAAAAGTTTGTATCTAGGAGCATTCTTGATACACCTGGTTTATTAGCTTTCGACTTCTGTAAGTATCTTTGGAAACTTGTTTCTCTTCAATATGCTGTCTTCATAGAATCGAATGCTCGATCTGAATGTGTAATACTAGAGTGCACCACCTCATTGCTTTGTATTGTGATGTTAATTTCGTTGATTGAAAAGTAATATCATACAGTGAATGGCAAAACCTTTAGGCATACCAGGTACGAGAATCGTTAGAGTTTTCTATGTTTAAATAAAATGTTTTACAAGGTTTTCAAAGATTGATCACTAATGACCTGGCATGACGTCCGATCTCATCTAAAACAATAGCAGTCAAAAGTTTATAATGTTCCATTTTTCATCATCTTTGAAGTCCATTCAGCCTGACAAGAATGAATTTACAAGATAATTCGTTTTGCTTTCAGCAAGGAATCACAAACCCATGTGTTTATCTTACTTATTGCTGCAAGTGATAATTACTTTAAGTATACTGATATAAATCGGTTGAACTCTTACTTTCGGTCGTTATATTAAACAAATTTCCCACCATTGATTTTTTGAAATCAAAGAAATTCTACACGTTTAATGTGGCTCTCTTTCGTTAGTCATCTCCAAAGGAAGAGTTTGCGATAACGCCTAGATCAACAGCTTTGAACAGTCTGAGAGATAAACTGCTTCCGTGTAAACGTTCATTTTATTTTCGCCCGATTCGGGGTAAATTTTATAATGAGTTCCGCCATTTTCACATTTCTCCTATGATGCAATGCGAGTACGTTCAACGGAGAAAAACTCTCAAGACAACCTAGCAATTTCTGTCGATTCCGGGAAAAATAAATACTGACAGTGCCACTATTGTTCTGGCATATTATTTAGATATTTAGAAACTTTGTTTCCAAAACAGTAAAAAACAGTGTCATATTTGATAGTTCCGTTTGAGATAATGGGCAATTTTGTAAAGACCTTTATCCTACGCTTATAGCCTCGACGCAGTCGCAGGTTGTGTGCAACGTTTTCCACACAGAAGTGTAAAGTGGATCATATTACCACTGTTATCATTAACACGCTGTGTAGGGTGCCATTTGTTTCGCTGTATATGGGGGTAAACTGTTATCTCATCCCTGAATACCCACACACATGTAGTAATTTATTAAAAGGCTACTTCCACCATTTTCGAGTTTGATTTCAGTAAATCCGCTATAACCAGCTATGAAATTAAACAATTGCCCCTTGATTTATTAGAATTCTGGAAAAAGGAGGCGACAATCCCGTCTACTTTCAAAGGGTGGGGCACATGTTTCCCCTCCCCGCCTTCAACCAGTTGACGCCCATAGGCTTCGCTTTGATACTTTTTAAAAAAAAAACATTTTGTCTTAATGAGGCGTTAGACAGGGAGACTCGCCGGACGTTAAGTGTTACTTCCATACAGGACGCTTCACTCTAAAAACACTTGGGTCACGAGGGAACTGCACCAACACTTTGGGTCCAAATTTAACCCAATTTGGGTCATATGAAATGTTATTTGGGTCATCATTTGGCCTAATATTTTCAGTCAGTTCCCTCCGACCCACTTTTTGGTCAAATTGACCCAACTGTTTTTATAGTATTGGTTAGAAAAGTCAAACAGAATGTTCATAGGCCTATTTACGACACAACACTTGACAAGCCTTCACAAGAATTTGAGGAAATCAAGAGACGTAACGTCCATGTGCAAGACATTAGATTAAAACTGTCAGAGAACATAACGTCGATAAAATTTATCCAAAATTTTTCTTTAGTTTTTAGCTAATGTAACGAAGTTTGTATTACTGTAAACGTGTTGAAAAAGTGCATAGGAAATCTGGAGCAAAATTTGTTATAAAGTTTGATAAAAATATCCGTGTAGAGAGGACATTGCATTCCCACCTAGACATAAAACTGATGTTCTCTCTCTCAAATAAAATTAGCAAAACACATTTCTGATTACAAGAACTTTATAATTTATTATTTGTGAGATGTGCATGATATATTAAAATTAAATAGAGAAATTGCTCCAGGGTTCATTACTCGTTTTCCAATTCCTGGATGGATTTAAAGAATACCAACGCACATCCTTCTGGTATACTAACTATTGCTAATTCTGCATGGGTATAGGTCTATACAGTGCAAGATGGGCACATAAATATGTTGTTGTCAATCATAAGAAAAAAGGTACCAAAAGGGGAGTATAAACGATTACGCCATGGGCAGCGATCGCGGTAGACAGGGCGAACATGTCCCCCTAATATTTGAGAAATCGACAGTTGACTTTAGTTCTTCAAGTTCACAGTAAATTATTTGAAAATGGGGTCATGCCCCCCCCCCCCAATATTGAGAACAAAACGCCGCCCATGAATAACGTTACATGTAGCAACTTTAAATCATGAAATTATCTTTTGCTTTCATCGGTCTGCTTAAATGATTCGTTTGCATTAATCTTCCATCTACTGTTTTCAAAACCTAATGAAAATAAGTTAACTACAAAGCAACCTACAATGAAACCATGTTTTTTAACTTTGGAAAATTAATACGTCTAATCTGTCAGCTCAAAAGAAAAACTTGGACATGAATCTCGTACAAAGACCTTCAATACAAAACATCTGACAGAAATACAGCATAAAATTTTGTCTTGCATCCCTTGCAAAAATAAAATATGCTGTATATCCTTGTTTATAGTTTACACATATTACCATTATAGCACACAATGCGAGTCATTTATTGTATTCCCTGCCATTAAAGATATTCTCAAATCTTGTAATTTACATCAGTGTATATTAACATCATGTTAAGTGCATTGTTCGTGTTTTTCTTTTTGATTTCTTCAAAGATTTATCACAAATGAATGACATAGATGAGAAGATAACATTTCACATTGTTATCTTCCTTACAGTTTTTACAACTGCAAGGTGGTGTAGTGGTGGAAATCCCATGGTCACAATGTAACATTTAAAGACTCGAAACAAGTCGTCTTCGTTATCCATGGATGTCAAAAATAAAATAACTGTATTTTTTATGTGTCTGCAAACATTAAAGGCAATTGCTAGCCATTTTTTCTTTCAAACACTTTAAAGCAAACACCCTGGTTGTATTTAACCAGTAATATATAGATTTCTGACAACACCTTTTCCCCAGTAGTTAATTTATCAAAGACAACTATCGTTTTGTTCGAGGATTTTCTTGTCATTTCAGCGAGAAATAATCTTATATTCTGTGAACATGATCTAGTAAATTTAACCAAAGTGTTTTAATACAGTGATAGTCTATGTATGAGATTTTCTTCCTCTTCTTAATTTATCCTCCCCTTCTAGCAGTCTAGTTATGTTTTTACTTTGTGTGAGGAACCAAATGTAAGAAATCACTTCATAACATCTAATGTTATGTGGACTTGCTTTAGGCACGCATTTAGTGTTAATTAGTTGTATAAATGTCGGTAGCAAAATTGTAGGAGAACCTGGGTATTGGTAGGGGAAATAGCAACGGACCGCGGTCCCAAACGAACAGTTTGTATATACCGAAAGACTATTACATGTTGGGAGAATGAAGTAGTATCACGTATTTGGCACGACTATAGTCAATGGGATTTATGGCGCTCTAAAGAATATGACTACAACTGTTTGATTTTACATTTTTACTAGTCATTTCGGCAGCCTTTATTCTGCTTCTGGGTAGAGATTTTTCTTCATATTTGTCACCGTCTAGCGTAGGAGTTCCTACCGCACAGGTTTAGTTACGCCATGGTTTTTGAGTTCGGTTTCTTCGGGAGAATTGAAAGAATACTTAAAACCACGACGTGTAATTTAAATCTTTATTAACTTCTTTTAGTTTGAATTGCTTCATATTTGACACTTAAGCTGGAAAATGAAAGTGAAAGTTATTAAAAATGTTGATCCCAGATTCGCTAACTCTATGGAACTGAAATAGAAACGTTGTGTTGATATTGCATCAAGATGATACATGTGTGTTAATCATTTAGTCCCAAATCGTTTGGTCCTACCAATTAGTTACCACCAATAGCTCTGTTAATATACCTTAAAATAGTAGCCTACCTGTCTAGTCTTATTAATTCCCTAACAATGTGTATCTAAAAATCAACATTTCAAGTATAGATCTAAAAAGGTTTTCTTTATGTAGTGTGCGAATGACAGAAACTTTCGTCCGAACATATTTCAATTAATAATTTCAATGTTTGGGTAGTTTTACAGGCAAACCTATTTTCTCCATTTTATTCAAAGTTCGTACATAATGAAATGAAAAATTCGTAGTGTAAGATTTTGCACATAGACATATGAAATAAGAAGCAAGCATTTTAAAAAAAAACACTTTTAAATCAAAAAAATAAGGTGCATTCAAGAGCTCACATTTCAAGAAAGAGATTAGTGCATCCAGAAAACATCTCAGCAAACAAATCGTGGTTACTAATCTTCTTCTTTGCTAGTTCTTGTTTACGATTAGAATATTACTTTTCTACACATAATGCAAAGTAACTAAAATTTATAAAAAAAAGTCATTCAGTGACAGATGAGAACACTTACTCTTCGTTTGATAGATGTAGTTTTTAACATGTAACATCAAAGAGTTGAAGGTGTGTTTTCTACCTTGGTTACAACTGAAAAATGTCAGGCTTTGTATAGAAAACTGCTGTCTGAGAAATACCCTTTCCACCATCTCAAAAACCTTATAAATTGAATAATAGTAATAAGCCTTACAAAGACAATAACACCTTTTTTCACATAGACATGGATATCCGATGACTAATGGTACTTCGTCCCCACTCCCCAGTAGAAATCATATACTGTGAGTGGTCGGACTGCCACGCAGTGTCCTTGGGCAAGGCATTTTACTTCGACTGCTCCTCTCCATCCATGTGCTACTTGGGTACCTGCCAAGTGTAACCTGTCAACTGGCGCTATCTCGAGCTGCTGCCTTGCCTGCGTATGTGTCGGAGACGAGTTACACTGATGACCAGGGGTAATGGAATGTAAAGCGCTTTGAGACTGACTTCGTCGGTATTTAAGCGCTATATAAAACTGACCATTATATATTTAAAAATGTACCTTATTGAATACACGAAACCCCTTTTGGTTGAGACTAATGTACAATATTTAAAACGTCGTGCGTTATACTCTGCACGTTAACGAATTCCTAAGAAAATCTGCAACTTTCACGATTTAGAATCTGCTGTGAATATCAGTTCAGGATTACTGAACTTATGGTACAAATTATTGATAATACGGTTCCATTTATTCCTTTGAAAATTGTAAACATGGCTAGGCTATACAGGCCTGTTTTGTATTGTTAAATCTTCATGCTTTAGAAGCGATCAAGATTCAAGAGGTCAAGTTCTTACTTAAAAATATACTTGGTGCAACATGTAATTTGCCAGAGGGAATACTCCCATGCCCCTTATCCTCTCTTGGAATGAAGGGATTCGGTAAACTTATAATGCATTTATCGTCATGCTACATGTCAAATTGCCTGTACCACTTCCAGGGTCCCTGACCACTTCCATCCCATGTTGCCCTCTAGTAGCGAATTTCTTGAAGTGTCTGGTGTCTTGAGTTTGATAACCAGGCCTGGACGCAAGATATATAATGGTCAGAGATCAATAAAATTGTACAATCATGTTTTACAGCAAAATTTTACAGATAGATATACTTAAATGTACCTGTTAATGAGTGGGGGTTGTGCCAGATGCGTGTGTCTGTCGGCCTACATTTTCTCAGCTGCGGGAATGATTTGTGTATGTGTGGTTCATTAAAATTACCATGTTATAACGCTGTTTACATGCAGTGCAATCAAATTTCTGATTTCAATGGAAATCCAAATTCATGTGATAATTAAAAATAATGTACGTCTTATATAGTATGTGGAACTTTAGGCATAATATAAGCACCATTTGATACCGTACGCAAAATGTGAAGGCATGAAAACGTCGTGGTGTCATTAAATCAGATTTAACAACTTGAAAAATATGAAACCTTCTTAAGGTTAAACTGAGATGATCCACGTTATAAGGAAGAAAGCAAGAATTTTGCAACAAAAATGAAAGATCGTTAGAATATCATAGTGCTCCTAAGTGAACACAGGAACAAAGAAAGAAAAGCAACAAAGTTATCATTATTAGACACCTTTCACACCTTCTCTTCACTTCGTTAAAGAGAAGGTACTATGAGCGTTTTCCTAAAATTTCATTTTGAAATTTGATACTTGTGAGTTGTTTCAAAAAGAAAACATTCTTTTCACTGTTCGGGCAGAATATTGGCAAAATTCTAACAGTTCAGTCATTTTGCCCGATTTTTCTTGTGGCAAAAACGGCTAGATCCCTGGGAAAATAATGCCCCGTACTCGACAGAGTCAATTCAAAGACCTACAATTACTCTCCCAAAAGAGTTGAAATAGGAACAAAACTGCATTTTTCCTTCTGCATTGCCAAATGAGTTGATAAGTGACTTATCTCAAGTCAAAGAGCTAAAAGTTTCAGATATAGTCCAAAGTATTAGCACCTCTAACTCACCCGAATTCCGCAACCTTTGTCTTCAGAACTGTCAAAAATCTCTTACAAATGATTTCACGGTATAGTCGTATATCTTACTGACAAACTCCGACCGCTAGACGTGGCCATCTTGACGCCAAAGGCGGATAGATTGTTTAGGTTAATTAGAAGAAAATATAAATTTTGCTATGATCAAGTGATTCACACCTCCTCTTGGAAACAGGCAACAGAAAGAGGCTGTATTTCATACCGTCAGAAGCAGGCAATATTTGCCAAAGTTTACCCTTTGAGGGATGGACGGGCCACACTGGCGTGACATTGAAATCAGGACGCTTAGAAGAACGAGGCCAGAACGGTGGCAATGTTTGGAGAAGATGAGCCTCATCTCGGAAGCAAATTAGTTACTTCGGCTAAACATTTGAGGTTCGCTACTTTCATCGTCTGGTAGAGTTGGTTTGAAAGTACATCATGGCACTTGGAGGATCTGTCAGTTGTACCTCCAGAAACAGAAACTAAATGTTCTTTTTCGCCATCCTCCTTACCAAAATGAGCAAGCTGGGTTGAGCGAGTGGAAGCTGATTTAAGTTTCGTTCACGTTAATTACCGTCACGGTAAATGCGTGGTTTTCCATATCACATGAAAATGAACCGATGAGCCAAACGGAAACAAAAATCGAACAACTTTATGTACTTATGAATCGAATTTTGTATCCGTTGTATTCAGGTTCACATTTTAGATTTATTTTATTCAGTCTTGCCGATATTTATGACAAACACATAAAATGGTAACTTCTTTTTATGAAAATACTGCTGGCTGATCCCACCAAGATGCATAGAGGTAAGAAGGGGGCTCTGGGCGCTGTAGTCCTTCCCCTCCCATTCGCATAAAAAATTTGCTTTTTTGGGGCAAAAATTATGTTTTCCTCTTCAATGCGTGCTTTAAATTTTAGGCAAAGAAAGCAACTCCCATGAATATGAAGTGGTCCCGTACTCCTATGCTAAGGAGAAAACCAAAACTGCTTTAAAGACATAGTATTACAGAGGAACACAAACAAACCGACTAATAGCATTCTGTCAAGGCTTCATCAAAGAGTGAAGTAACTGTTTCCGATGACCCTTTACTTGAGAAAATTGACCACGATGAAGATGAATGTAGAGCTTCAAAATTTGTCCATTACATTATTTATGGTACTCATTTTCATAAAAGGCTGATCAGCCTATATCATAAGCAATTAAAAAGAAACATATCTGTACCGATACACTAAATGTTGACTACGACATGAAATGTGTTAACAAAGATATACATTCCCTTTTCTCTTCATGTACAATTATGATTGTGTCATTGTGATTTCTACAACAACGTAATAAACCATTCCTGTTTTCAATATTGCATATTACGGTAAGAAAGCAATGGTCTTTAACTTGTTACTAAAACCCTCATTCTTCCAACTTAATACTTTTTCCAAAGACCCTCGACTCTCTGGCGAAGAACTGAAGGGCGAAAACCAAACGTTTACTCCCGAAGGAGTTCTGCTCCCAAAAGGAGCTACGTCCCCAAGGGACAACTTACACTGAACATGACCGACCTCCCGACCTTCAGACGTCTACATCATGGGTCTGTCATGCGTGGTCCCGTTCTTGACTGGCTGACAAAAACAGATACTACATATGATCTTAGCCAAAAGGCAGAGAAGCGATCTTTCTTGGTATATTTGGTCTAATATCTTATTTCGGTTATTCTCGATTTATCCTATTAAATAATGTGGTGTTTTCTTCACCGAAATGCCGAAATATTTTGATTTATTTATTCTCCAACTCATCATGCCCTACTCATTCAATTAGGTGCAGAAACAATGGTTGGGAACTTTCTGTTTTGCTTTTCCTGAAGTTCGAACTATTTGGAGCACCAAAATAGTTCGAAATACAAATGTTAAAGATATTCTAGGAGTTTGCCCATTTTAAAGCATTTACCCTTATTGTGCATCGATGTTAGAGGTAGGAAAACGACAGCGCAATCTTTCACATGACTCTGTGACAGGAGATGAATAACACATAGTGGACATCCGGGATCTGGGATTTGAATATCTTGTTAATCATTGTATGTGATTGCTGCCACGCTCAACGTCATTTGGGGCAAAGTTTTTTTAGCAAGTGAACTTGTTTAAGAAAGTGGAACCACACAAGATAACATCGTTATAGAATATTAAATGTTCCTTAGATGTTAGACTCATTGTATATAAGAGGATATCAATACACAGCTCAGCAACAGGGTTCAAGTGAGAAAAGGAACGATGATATACTAGTAAATGCTACAAATTAAACGCAGAGCAACTTGCGTAGAACTGTATTTGCAAAACAATTCTCCCAAGAGATGTCGCAATTCAGTCCTAACTCTCCTTTAACTGTTTAAGAGCAGAGAAAGCACGTACAAAGGAAGGCTTCATTGCCAGTTCCAGAAGGCTTAACTTCATGTCAATCTAGTAACATCCTTACGAAGCTCCCAACTTGTCACCATACCCTCCATACACAACCCTTAAAACTGTTGTTTTCAAGAATTTAATAATTGTCCTCATTCCATGGACCTGTAGTAGTATTTCGACATCGTAGTGGGCCTATTTTGATACCGTACATATCTATTGTCCTTATTTTGTCAATTCTGTATAGAGTTTTGGTATCACTGAACGACTGAGTTTTTCTTTCTTAGGTACGAAATGTGACGGATCTGTAAACTTATCGGTGGCGTTATAAAATAGTTTCTCGTTCAACGACGCAAGAGAAATTCAGACTTTCCAGCAAATAAAATAACGGCAAATAACTAGCTTTAAATAAGGACGGAGACAAACTTTTGAAAAGGCAAAGAAAAAACACAGCGTAACTTAAGCTGGTTGGAGAATGGCACATATAGGCCTACAGAGTTGGTATCGTTGCTCCCATGGAAATGATGCTTTGCCCATGCAGACTTTACATATCCAAAATTTTCACTTAAAAAACTACCGCAGACAACGCACAGCTGACATTAAGAATCATCTGTTTCATGTCTTTTACACAATTGGGTCAGTTTGGGTCAGGTAAAGAAAGAGCCTACGGGACTTTTGAGTAAAAAAAAAACGAATTGACTAAATTTGCGTCAATTTGACCCGAGTTGGCTTTAATTTGTCTCAATTTAAGTCAAAAAGTGACCCAAAGTTTTATGGAGTATCCTCGTTGCTCAAGTGTGACTGTTGGGAGCGTGAATGGTTGACTTGCTTTAAAAAGTGTTAAAATTCTGAACTTCCATATTTTGTGTAACTACAATTTCCATTAGTTGAGCAAATATTCAGGATTCGGACAATGCTGCTAAACTTAATGCATCGTTTCAAATATCCTAGATATACCTGCCATTAAACTTCCATCAGACTGTTTTAAAATCCCTCAGTCAAAATGAAAGTTGACATCACATTTTCGTATTTTATTCTCTTCTTCCTATTATTTTGAAAAAGCAAAAAGAATGTAAGTATAAACTGTAAACCAAATTCCTAAATTTTTAGATAGTAGCAACGTGAGCTGCGTTGGCTATGTAGAAGCACCAATTATTACCGGCACATTTCATTTCGGTAAATATCTTTGTCCTGTTGTTCTCACGCTTTTTTTCAAATATCACTTAGGGCTGCTTGATCAAAACACACGAAGCGGAGGATAAGGGCTGCAGTGTCGCCCCGAGCAGAATATTGTTTTTTCGGGCTGCAGGCTGTGTTTCGGGCACACTCCATTAAGTCTTGGAGAGAAGGCCACAGTTCCCCCTCCCACGCTAAATCTAGTCCCGTACGATTATTTATAACGGTTCGTCCTAATTTTTACAGTGAGCTCTGACTATCCTTCAATGGATTTGTATTTTATACACATTAAAAAGAAATTTTACTATTTTTAAAATTAAACACTACGCGAATGTGGAAACGGGGAAATTTCAGAAATTTTGGGAAAATCCTAACAACTAAAACATTTCGTTACACATCTCCCACCAACCTAAGATATAGGCCTATCCCCCCCCCCTTCATTCTTTTGACTAGCCCTGGGCAATCAATTGCCTCTAGGTGAGGGATCATTCAGTGTAAGGTACTTAATGTATTTTGACTTCTCTAGGCTCAATATTCATTATTGAAAAAGGAAAAATAATTCTCATTATACTTATAACGGGTAACAGACCGAAAGTATATTCCTTTTCTCTCTGTAGAATTGCAAATCTGTCTTATTTGAGAGAGGCAGTAAACGCTGAGAACAGCCGACGGAAGCATAATTTAAATAATGAAACTTTCTTTTCCCTAGCTTTGAAAAATTTTTCGGCGTAGGCTGGTGCTTTTATACCTTACAGATAACTGTAGTGCCTATCAAACTTAAAAAATAAAAGAATGCTTTAGACTAGTAGACTTTGCATGTGGGGATTTCTTAAAATTCTACTTCTCTGTAGTAAACTACATACAAAGTATCTATTTGGATTAACATTGAAACAGGTGAAGAATTTAGTCTCGTTTTCGGTATCTGAGCTTACCCGAAAATTACATCTCTAAACTTTACAAAACTGAACTTACCGCTCAATATTTTTATAGCGGAGACTCTCCGTAAAGAACGTGAGGGATAGCTCTTTATTCAAAGGCAGCTTATTATCATGGCTAACTGAAAGCAGGGAGTTGTCACTAGGTCTCACGTTTGAAAGCGACACAGATACGGCAGGCTTATCTTCTTGTAGATATAAATATAGATAGTAGATACAAGCGTCGAGCTGTTTATATTGCCATCTTGTTAGCAATTTATAACTCTAACTTATACATACCACAGAGTTCCCTTTGCGCCGTAACATTTTCATCTTTTTTTTTTACTACGAGATACTTACGAAAGTCAAAACTAATTACCGACATTTTTTGCTAAAACTGAAATAGGTTTAAGAAAAGGTATGGAAACTTGAAAAAAAGCTTCGGAAACTTAGACAACACCTATTTTAATCATACAGCATGCGGTTAATTTTACATCCAAACTTGATAGTACAGCAGCACTCTTGTTACTAATTTTAGTAGCAGATGTTGTTGATGATTATTACCCAGTTGCAATCATCTACAATCAACACCTTACAATGTATCATGCAAATAAAAATAAAACCTGAACATGACGTCATGCAGATTAGCCCTGAAACTTTCATGCATTCTTCTACTGACACCCAGCAATGAAAAAAATCTTTGCTACTGTTTGTTTACGTGAAGATGCATGAAAAGCATGTATACTATCCTACTCAGTCTCATTTATTTCCCAATTTTTTAATTTTCGTGCTGATTGCAACCATAATGTCGGCTTTAATTTAAAATCTCTAACCAACTTCCTATGTCCCTCATTGCGTTTGTGTGCTATCCTAGTAGTAGAAATCAACTATGAGAGAGTATGTAAATCAATTCTTAAAAGCTCTTTAATTAAAATATCAACTTGATGCCGCAACTTGTGAATAACGAAAGATCTTGTTTTGTAACTTAAGCAATAAACTCAGTGTATCACAGGAATAACATTAATAAGATATTACAGATCTAGTCTTTCCACATACATCTAACGCAAGAGCATAGCATGTTGTCCTAATTCTGTAAGATGGCTGACACAGACACACAGCTGTTGAGAGGCCTTCATTAATTTCATGATTAAATCTGATTGACTCGACTAACGTTCCATTGCGATTTACTCAATCGAAACACTGTCTATCGATTTAATAAGCTATTACTCAAGACATGAATTATAGCAGGCAGGTGTCTTAATTACAGTATTAAAACAATAACGCAGCTATGAAAGTCGCATTGGCATAGCATTCAATCAGGCGCGAAAGACTCGGAAAATATTTATAAGACAGTTGGCAACAAATTCTGTTGACCATCTGATAACTTTATAATCTAAGGCATTAGAAGCCAGACTTCAAACCTAGTAAAGGGTGGCAGATAATATATGTACTATCTATTCTGCAAACACGAGCTGCTACTTTATTCCCTAGGCTTTAACCCCACGACTTACACGCCACCCTTGTGGTTTTCATCCTCACCATATCTGCTTGAGTAATACCCCACACTCTAAAATTATCCTGTGTAAATTTAGCAAGGTTCTCCATCCACCGATTCTCCAGGAAGTATTAAGAGTACAAAAAGGAAGAGAGTCAGCGACATCATTACAAATAATGTACTAACTGGCAACTTTTGCACGTTAGAATAAGATGTGTAGGGGTCGACACAAGATATGGTGCTGATTTTGCAGTGCTTTGAACGAGATTTTACCATTAAAGATATGTTCCTCACACGAATATATTGTAAAACTAAAATTCATTCACGCCCATCCCCTTTTGTCCTGCCTACATATTTTACTCTATTTTGTAATGAGAAAAATAAGTTACATGCATTCATTGTAGTTAGCCACAATCATGCTACCAAAATTTAGCACAATTAAGTTAATTTCAGGAAACGCTAGTAAAAACCTCTACGGGTAATAAAATTATCTCGAGCTCGTTACAGTATATCACTTTTAATAGTAATTTTCTAAAGAAAGTGATGAAAAGACGAGAAATACCTTCATCCTGACACTCTCAGTTAGTCCGAATTTCGTTTTCGAAATATTTATGGAGCACAGATGAAATACAAACAACTTTATTTAGATTTATTTGGCAAGGTATGGTCGGGATATTAACCAAAATATCGCACATCTTTAAACTGGGGACTTGGATGCGAAACTGAGTCACAAACGAGGGCGTAATTCCAAATTAGGGAATGGCTGAATAAGATACAACAACCACCGACTTCTGCAGGCAGCAAGCACTCAGCGTATACCCACATTTTTACTTTTATGACCACTTGTGGCAATTGAATTTTTTACGAGGCAATTATGCTTTGACATTTACGATTGTCATCCTATAAAATCTACACTTACCTAAGAATGATGATTTTATTTTATCCACGTGTATAACACTTCAAGCGGGAAATTTCAAAGCGATTTGGCTGGCAGATTGACGTCAGGTGCGGATTGAATGGACGTTTCTGTACTATACATGTATGTTATAAAGGCACTACACTACATCTTTGTTAAACACGCAATTTGAATTTCATTACCCCTGCAGGCTGCATCACCTTAAGGAATTGCTAAAATATTGTTTCTAAAATTTCTAGGTAAGCCAGAAAGAAAATTTCTTGGAAAGCCAGAATGCAACTTCATTCTAAACATTTTTTTCCTAAAGAGTTTAGTCCTAACGTGAAAAAATTATGCTGAATTGAGACAAAATAGCAATAACTGTCGGGATCACAGTGACTTGTAGTAACAGCCTGAGCTAGTTTTTAAGGGATTTCGCTACCATTTGCTCCGATTGGAAAATAGTTTCTACTTATGCAACAACATAATGTACTGCTCAAAACGTTTTTTTCTTCTTTTTTTTTAATCAATTATTATTTCTAACTTATCTATATTTTCTAGGTCCCACATTACAAAATACAGTGCGAGGTAAAAAGTTGGATTTTACCTTTACTTGAAGCGTAAACAAATTTTATATACAATCCAAACATTTGTTTTCTATTACACTCTAAAAACAAAAGAGTGAAATTCACTCCAAAAAGAGTGAATTGAGGGACCACTCCCTAGAAAGAGTGAATTTCACTAGGAGTAGAGTGAAAATTCACTCCAAATAGAGCGATATTTCATTCCATGTGAGTATCACTCTATTTGGAGTGAATTTTCACTCCACTCCGAGTGAAATTCACTCTTTCTAGGGATTGGTCCCTCAATTCACTCTTTTTGGAGTGAATTTCACTCTTTTGTTTTTAGAGTGTAGAGAGAATGCATTAATGAGTTTATTTAAACAAGTAAGTAAAATGAGTGGGTTACTTTATTAACAGAATTGGTAGGCTATAATATTATTAGGCACATATTAGTTGTTGGAAACGCTATAAACAGCCCAACTTATTAGCCTACAATTCAACCTACTGGTATCTTGAATTTATTTTCTCACCACTGTGTTTAATATCCTCACCCAATTTCCTAACTCTCGAAGTCTTCAGTACACAATCATCATACATACATCAAAACCATCATACAATCACCTAAGTTTTAAAAATATTTTACCTCCCAGGTAAGTTGTACGTTCTGCAATTTGTCTGAATTTTGTGTTGAATTTTGTATGTTGGATACATACTTTTACTACTTACCGTATTTTTTTGACAATTATTGCCATGACAACATCTGAAAACAAATGCTCCTTGCATTTGAAGTCGTCTCAAAATTTTATTCTCTTTTTCATTGACTAATTACTTTGTTTAATGGTAGCCAAGGATGAGGTGTTCGACTTCCAATTTCTTTTCTGTTATCCCTGTGTTTACAATAAATTCTCAATCATTTTAACTTCACTAAATAATAGAATTTGAGTTTTCTATTTTTAGTTGCAATCTTCACCTTTTACAAATTTTGATATTTCGTCACATTAAAAAACTACAAAAAATCGAACAGTAGTATCATGAAACTAGCCTACTACGGATTAGCTCTGTGGTCGTACAATGCCATTAAGGGTTTTCCACTCATTGAATTGCAGTAACTTTCAGGTAAGTTTCAACTTTCATTGTTCGGCAAGCATTCAAATTTCGAGCTGAAATGTACTTTTAAAGTTCTCTTCTTAAGGTTTCATT
The DNA here is from genome assembly GCA_009936505.3 of Holothuria glaberrima. Taxonomy (NCBI): domain Eukaryota; kingdom Metazoa; phylum Echinodermata; class Holothuroidea; order Aspidochirotida; family Holothuriidae; genus Holothuria; species Holothuria glaberrima. Next base: position 792,086 of record WURT03000029.1, read on the forward strand.
CGGTACTTGTTAAGAAATTGTATCATATTTGTCAAGAGGATTTTTTTTGCATAGACCATGTAGACTAAGAGTAAGACCCACTTGCAGCCCCTGACCAGGTGGGAGGGGGGAGGGCAGGGTGCGAAGCACCCCTAAAACAATTTTCGCATATCTCACCCCCAAATGTTTTCGCCCTTGAAACTATTTCACCCCCTTCAGTACCTTTTCTGGCTACGGCACTACCCATTAGCAACACTATTCTGAGTTTATTTTACCTTTGTCAGTCATGCAATATCTCGAAAAATAGGAAAAGAGACAGAGGTTGAGGTCATAAAAATAGAACAGATAAATAACACACTGCGTTAATTGCATCTAGCACAACCAATCCATCTTTAGTACCTGGGCTGTACAGGGCTTGATGGTTAATCTCAGTTTCTTTCTGTCCATTACGGTATTAGGCTCCCTACAAATTTATACTTCACTTACTTAACGCACTTTTCTCATTTTTCTATCATTTGAAGTTTCTAGAGAAAATAAATAGGCCTAACGGTATCCATAGGTATTCGCGAATAGAACTACAGCCATCCCACTAGGACAGACTATCTGCTATTTTCTGGCATACATTCATTAAAACTTTCGGGAAGATGTGCCCAGCCTCCAACCCCTATCCTGCCCCTCCCATTGAGAATAGTTCCTTACGCTTATGCCTGCATATCCTTGTCAACAAATTTAATAACATATTTGATACAAACAAACAAGTATACAATTCAAATGTAACTTTACTAATCAAACGAGCTTCGTTTTGGATCCCAAGCTGTCCTACCATAGCCGATTGGTAAATAAGAATAAGGCCAAAAACCTTCTTGCCATCCTTGTTCATGCAAAACAGCTTCATTTCCTGGATGGAAAAATTACAAACATTTTGCAACTTCTGTTTAATTTTTGAATAAATTTTCGAAAAATCCCACCAAAATTGCTCAAGATTGGATACATGGCCCATTCAGGCCTCATTCCTATGTATCCCTTTTCTTTTAATGTTTAAATGTCAAATTAAGCACTCAGCTTACGTTTTTGTGGGACTTCATATATTCACAGGTACCCAAATATTCTGTGTTTGTACCCCAACATATACCGACACTGTTTTTTCTTTGTGTTTTGCTTTTATGAAAGCTATAGACATTTCAAGATGTATAGATTTATTAGCATTTACTGTAACAGTGGTTGAGGCTAGAATATGCTTGAGTTTCGTTTTGCTCTAAAGACATGACAAACTTTAATACTTATATAAAAATGAAATTATTTTAATACATGATGTAAAAGTACAAGTTCAAAAATACGTACATGTTTGTTTTTAAAATAATAAAAATGGAAATCATACCTTAAAATATTAATTACTGAAGTTTTAGTAATCTATAAGTTTATAAAATACAATCACGAAGATACCGGAAGTTAAGACTAATTAATAACGAACAACTGTTTTAAAATACTCCACATTCGAATAAAACAAATCTAACATTCTCTTCAAAGCTTTTTAAGCGTTTGATTGTTTAGCTGAGTTGAGGAAATATTGTTCTCAAAACACTCAATGCAAGGTTTGCAATCTTAGAAGGACATGAATGTACTTTCATAGGCGCGATTATAATATGTTTGTTAATTTATAAAGGCAGGCACTAGGGTACTATTCAAATAAATGGTGGTTAACTATGTCGTTGTGGATGCAACATGAGCCGTTTGCTTTTATAGGAGCATCTTTGATAGGCTGTGAAGGGCTGATAATAAAAATATTCTCTATAAATCGAAGACAATGTAGAGGGGCTACGCACTGTGAAATAGGATGAACTGATTTTTTTCCTGTGCTCAAAGCAAATAGAGTTTTAGAAAACCAGCACGAGGAGTGTAACAGTGCAAGCAAGGAGAATACGTACACTCTACATACATGATTTTGAGGTTGTACATATCTCTGAACATTTTTCTGACTACCCCATCCCCACCCCACCCTCACTTTGTAAATATGATAAATTACTAAACACACGGGTCATATAACTAAGCCGGATCTGTGTTAAAACTGGCTGAATAGCTCAAAATAGTGACGTATTACTAAGCATGTGAAAGAGATAAACCGTGTTTACAAAGTAAGGGTAAAAGTATTCAAGTGCTTAACTTGGAAAGTTTTTTTATTTTTTTATTTTTTATTTTTGTTCAGTGTAGCTATTGTAAATATTTGGAAAGCTGTAAATACACTTTGAGTACAATGAGTAAAATGTGTTGATTTTTGTGGGAACAAAAATTTCATTGAAATATCGACTTTTTTCAAGGCGCCCTTGTTTGGGAAATGGGTGATTGGACTAATCCTGTCATAAAATTACAAATCAAGCGAAAAGAACGAACACAGACAGGTACTCGGAGGCATGTTATGCCTTCCTGGAGAAGAATTTGAACTGATGTAATTCCTACTACAACCGTATCAAGTTTAAAAAAAATGTAATATTAATAATGAATATTATCTATCACAAGTTTAAGAGACAAGAGGTTTGCATTTTTGTTACTTTCAATGAATAGAAAGAAGAGAGGAAAGCTCAATCATAAATCAGAACATTTTAGTGACCAGCGGTTGACCAGCAAGGCCATAAAGTGACACAACTTCTCCGCCCAACAGCCTCCCTCCTGGTGATTCATAATGGTCACGCTAACTCAATCTTTTACTCTTGTAGAGGGTATACGATTGCACATTATCAAGGGATTTTCTACTATTAATTCTCTGTTAAAATGTTAGCAAAATAGAAGGACATGTCTCGAAATGAGCGACTCCTTCTACCCCTCTGAAAGTGACTACTTCGGAATTTTCTTTTCTAGTTCTTGTATGTTTTTTTTTTATAATTGCGTTCATCCAGCAATGGAGGAAACTCTGTCTCCGGTGGTTTTGCCTGCCAGTGTATCATGAAAACCACTGGTCCTAGAGGCAGGCAGGGGTGGGGAATTTGGGTAATACCCCTACATTTTACATATATGATATATCTGGGAGATGAAATCCTCTTGGTTAAATCCTGCGTATGCTACTCAGTGCATTAGACTATTTAGTTTCAAAGTACTTTGTAATGAAATGATGGCTTACAAATTGATTTTTAGGCACTAAATTCCCTTCTGAGAAAAAGATATTTTCCACATTTTTTTAAGCAGGAAAGTAATTCTCTGTATGTTTCAACAATTCTAGTGGTTGTCAAAAATAACACAGGATTAAGTATGTTTAATAGGTACATGAAATGTTTTCACATCATATTTATCCGACATCATATTTCATGGTTTAAAGTAAAAGAAGTGACAAAAATTTTTATAAACACATGAAAAAAACTGTTTCATACGATATAATTTGTGTGTTTTCCGTTTTTCCCTGCAAGAAAAATTATTAAATAAATATAAAACATAGCTGTCAGAAAAGGGTATATAACGTTGTGATATTCAATTTCAATTACAGTCCATCAATATAGTGATCTTAGGTCACATATGCACTGTGAGAACCATGAAAAAAATAAAAAACAAAAAAAAAACCAAAAAACCAAAAAAAAACAGTTGTACAGTAACAAAAAGTTTAACTTTGGACAACTACAGAACAAAAGCGGAAGTAAAAAAGGACAGTGGAATTAAGTGAAAGTTCTGCTGTAATCTTAGAAAATATTGATCAATGATTTGATTTTCTGGGACGAGGAGGAATAACTTAACTTTTTGGGTGATAACATTCCTCCAATTTATTCCTTCCTGTAAAGTATTTGTACTATTTAGTTTCAGGAAAAAGTTTTAACTATTTTCAAAGTTGTAGCGGTCAACGAACTTTTTTTAAAATTTGGTTTAGCAAGCTACTGACCCAAGACCACACTCAGACTAAGTTTTTGACACAAACTTTTCGTCAGTTTAGAGTCAAAAAGGCTTAATTCCAAACTAAAATCATGACGACGTCACATTTGACTAGCCTCTCATTGAGAAGGGCCAAGCTGGATAAGGTGCTTGACTGGCCCGTGTTTCGTTCGAATGAAATACCGCCAAAGATCGCATAACTTCTGAATAACTGAACGGTTGGGCGGTTCTCTTTCAATGATTCCATATAAATAGTCTAAATCTACATTTAATGAAAAAAATGGCAGTAGGGCAAATGACGTTTTCAATACAGTTATTAGTAATATTACTATCCTTACTTATGCTATGAAGTTAATGGGTGTTAAACTTTATGCGAGAAGCAAGGGAAATTTTAGTATCACACAATTGCCTTTCTGATGAAATCAAATCATGTAAGGACTGAACAATATATTTCCTGTCCTCTCATTTCTATATTTATCGCGAGACCACAATAAATTTCAATAAGTAAAGGATTATTTATATCGGAAATATAAGTTTCGTTCCAACGCTATTTCTCTTTAAGTTAAAGTATTTCGTCTTCCAAAATGTCCGTTTTAAGCTGTATTTTCTGGGTCTTTTGCTTCAGCACCGCAACCAGTAACACATTTAGTACATGGTTCTGTAACTAGTGGCTTACCTTTCACTGGCTCGCTTCAAAGATCTTGGTCGGTTGACGAATTTAGACAATTCCTTTCTTTTTGACAGCCGGAAACTTGTAAAAACCACGTAAATGATGGTACAAAAAGTATTGGTGCGGTGTCTTCAATGATCCGATGAATGGTATCCTCTTCTCAAGATCGATATTCCCTCCTCGGGGTTCTGCACCTGGGGTGTGAAAATAAAATAAATATTCCTCGCTTCATAGGTTTTACAAGTTACTGTTTAGCCTTGCTTCAACGCCAACCTGGCGGGCTAATCCCTTTCGACATTTTTTGGCAAACCCTTTGAAGGTCTCCCATCGAAGGTCCTGTCATGGGATGATGGATCGATGGATGAGCTAATCGTGCCCGAGTGGAGCGAAATGCTACCATAGCCTCATTCATCAAGGTCTTTCATATTCTCCAACCTATTTCATTTCTCACTTTTCGGGAAAGAGGGAGTGAGATAGGGACAAAACTAATTTCGTTTACATTTTGAGGGAAACCGTTTACAGGAGTAGTTTCATTTTAGAATTCGATTTAGATTGCAGATATAACTGTGTAAGGTAGTTGTAACCTAGTTAGAAAACTTTGCAAAAATGATAAATAATGGAATACGAGCTTTTCGCTTCCAAATTTACTTACCATTCTATAAAACTTTACATTTTAAACGCCGATCTTCAGAAATATTCCTAGAGAGCTTTTTCATGCTCTTTCTCGTTCGTTGAATAATCAAAATTTCTAGTTATCATATTCTAGCTGCTAAATTTTCCTACAGCAAATGATGTTTATTGAAACAGCGCCACACCACTGCGGGGACAGTGTTCGGCTCTCTTGTCAACATCATAGTGTGCGGAGCGTAAACACTATATAACGATGTTTTTAAGTTTTTGTTATGCAAAATGAAAACAGTGATAATATTAAATGGCACGCATTTAATGTTTCTGTTTTATGCAAGCGTTTGAACTTTTAAAAGCAAATTTCACTCAACTGGCAACAGCCCGTAAAGTGGAGTTAACATTTAAGAAGAGAATCATGAAAGTAATGTAAGAACATACTCTATGTTCGAAACGATTTGATGTTGTTTAAAATGAATACGATCGAAGGGAACCGGCTAAAGGATTTAACTTCGTAATTTCAGAGGTTTAGGTGCTATGTGTAAAGAATGCAACAACCTACGTGCTTTTAAATCACTCCTTAAGCCTGTCATTTTCAACAGACACTAGCTCACGTTGCTGCCACAACAGTCGACAACATTTACCCTCTTTACGACGACGTAACGAGGGCTCGTTAATGAAGTGCAAGCCTTGTAGTATAGTAACAATGTTGGTAATTATTCCAGTAGTGTTTTGTCAGTTACTCTAGTTTCTCTTGTCTCAATAAAGCTTAACATCAAGAAGTGTTCTGAAATATTCTGAGTATGCAAGTTTGTCCGATTCCTGTTTTAGATCATAATGGTAAGTTGGTTGTAACACTCAGTTGAACAAACATAGACCGTTAGGCTCTTACGAAAAAGGTTGGATATAAAAAGTTGAAGAAATTTGACGTTTAACTTTCAGAGTCACTCACTGTGTAATCAAAAGCCCAAGTGAGGTCCACGAGGCAAAGTAAAGTGCGATACTTAGGACTGATGAGGTTATTTTGTAGGCTCGTTCATAAACCAACCAAAACGCCAAAGCAGGGATAACTTTGTTATCTACACACAAGACTGTTGAAAAAGGCTACTGTTAAAATTAAAAGTTAAAATTATGAATATTAATGCCGTTGCTGTGGTTCATTAGATAAATTGGTAAAGACGGCAGCAATGGACACTGGTTACGTAATTAAAATAATCATCAGGATGTAGTCCAATTGCAATGCGGGGCCTATGCTGTTAGACAAAGAACAACATAACAGAAAAGAACAGAACGCCACCACTCTCGAGGATTAGGCTGCTTAATGGAACTTTAAAGGCGGCATGTGCCAATGGGTAATCCTAATGCTACCTGCACTGATTAAAGTGAAAACTACCTTAAAGGGCAAATCTCGTCATCCCAGACAGTTCCAGTTCGCCCAACTATGCAACTTGTAGCTCCTCCCATAACTGTATAATACCCCTCCTTGTGCAGGCACAAACCTATTTTATTGACCTGGTGAGTATACAAGGCTATAATGTGTAATCCAAGCACTCTCTCTACATTGTGTGGAATGTGAGCTACTCTGCATATTTTGAATTTTCAAACTTTGCCGTACATCAAAGAGCATTCAACCAACTGAAAATTTTGATACCCCTCACTGAAAATACACTTTGGGGTAACGAGTGTATGTCTTTAACGCAGTGCTGGGAACCCAGAGACCAACCGGTTAAAATGGCGAGGAAATTTGACGTTGAGAGAGGGGAAAAATAATTCACAACTTAAACCGCCACCTACAATGCGCGTCGAGTTCTGTGGCTTTCAACTGCAACTTCATGTAAGTTCATTTATTGTTTTCAACGTAATGTGAAGTCATGTTTGAAAACGTGACATTTTGACGTCAGGTTATGGAACAACCATTAAGTGTGGCGCTCTTCCAATCTTCGTGATCGGCTATGGCTTTTCTGACACGAACATGACATCAGTTCAATTGGGAAGGGTCCGATCCAACTGGTGACGAGGCCGATGTGGGACGGTGGTCCCTCGTCCAATGAGGTTACGAATTACGGCCGGCGATTTCGTCGTTAAACTGCCACGAAAAAAATATATAGGAATCTTCGGTCCTTATAAATCCCTACGTGGTACAAGGTGAAGGAAAAGTGGCGCTGTCAGATTCATAAGATTGAATTAATGTCTGAAATTTAGATTTATGTTACACACGTGGATTCTTCTAACTTCGGTTCCACACTAATTTGGGAATTCGTTGTCTCTCAGCGGTTGACATTAACTCTGTATACAGTGTAGATACACTGGCAGTAAAACAGTCAAGGCGATAATGTACTATCTGTTTGGGGAAGTCGACTACAGAGAATAAATCATAGTGGCGATAAAGTGAATCTAAGGGGTTATAAAGCTTTCACTTTTTCATTTTATGAACGCAGTTCCGATGGATTTTCGCACGTCGTGTTCGACAAAGTGTGTGGGCAATTATATGGGGGGTGACGTATACTGTGCTATGAGACGGTACAGTTTGCTCTGTGGGCGAAAAGTGCCAGAAAAATGAAAGCTAGTATTCAGTCGCATGCTCAATCGACGCGTCGGCAGATGTTGCTCATAGCTACCCACATGTGGTTAGGAGGCTCCCAAACAACCATTCGCGTCGTAAGGTCACGTATACAATTCTCGTTGATATGGAAGGCCATCGAGGTCATTTCGAGCTATGTAGACGGAAAGTCATCGCGAGGACGCGGGGATCTGGGGTTTGCCGTGTTGGTAGGGTGATTTAGTTGTGCTGTCCAGGCCCCAAGAGGGCCGACTGTTTTTTCGCACATCTCTCGACCCTGATCAAATGCGGCATGTTTGGCATACCACCTTCTTCTCAGACGAACCTGCCAAACAATGAGACACATAACAAGTGAAGTTTATTCCGAGACGTGCTAAATTTACGGGCCTAGCTGATCATGCAAGAAGAGGATCGTAAATCAATGCCCCACTAATGGAAACTCCGCCTGCATAGAGGGACAAGAGTGGAGGCGGCATGGCTTTGTAGCTGTTCTGTGGCTAGCCATTGGGTTGCCGTTGCTTGATTACACATGTCAGGCGCTGCGAGATTTATGGCGACGAGGAAAGCACTGGGCAAAGGTAAAAAACAAGGCAAGCGAGAGTGAGAGTAGAAACGAACTCGGAAAATGTAAACAACATTAGGGAGAAGACAATTGGTTAAGGGTCGTTTAAAAGATTCCCAGCTTAACGGACACTAATGGCTAATTTTTAAAAATACCCTAAATGAGGCAAATGAAGACTAAACCTTTTATCTGTATTTTGTTTTGCAAATTTAACGGTTTGAGCTTCCCTTCATTACCACGACCTGTCATGGTTTTATGTTTTAAGTAGTAAAAAATATTGATTTTTTTCTAGCAAAAGCAAAGATAATCGAACAATTATTATTTTGACACCAGTAGATATTACATATTATTTGCAAGATGCTGTATCAAGATTTCATAACTTCGGAAACTACAGGACATTCTCCCTAAACCATGATAGGTTCCATTCTGCTACCAACTTTTTGGCCAAACTCAGTTTCTTTCACTGATCGGGAGCACAACGAATTTTAGTTTTATTCAAACATTTAAAATACACGCTATACTTTTGTACTTCTGGGGACCAGACTAGAAAAGTTTCCCAACTTTCTTCTGGTCCTTCTTCCTTCCCACCCTCACAGTACTGTTGGTAATTACTTTGCTATGATGTCATTATTAAGTTGCTCATTTAACTACCGTTATATTACTGTGTAAATATGTTGTTATCTTTATCATGTAATGTTTGTTTGATCACTGTACATATTAATTAATCCGTATAAATTTTGTCATGAGAAGGAAGGAAATAGACTGAAAAATCTGAAATAAATATGATTTGCCTTTATTCATTATTAGCTAGTGAAGTTGACTACGAGAATTTTCACGTACCTTGTCACATGATAGTAACCTTATCGAAATCCATTTCTTCTGGTGATTTTGTTGACAAAAAATTGGTAGTCTATGTATAGCAATTTTTATATTATTACTAAGCCTTTTAGACGAATTCAAGCAGGCGGCTGGAAAATATGTAATGCGCTATTCCGTCAGACATACAAAAAAAAAAACCCACACAAAAATAGTTAAAGCCGAAGCATTAGCCTCACATCTTCTTAAATTTGATTCATTAACACGTGCTTTTGAAAATATTATGACAAGGATATTTAAGGATTTTTTTTAGAATTGAAATCCTTGCTTTCTTAATTTATTCATGACTACCAAAATCAAAAGAAGATGAAAATAAGACTGATTAAAGGCAATAGACAGTCGCCCCAAAATTTTCTTTGAAAAATCAACAAACTCTTGCAAATCTCCTCTTATCGCATAACAAGCACATCTGAAGACGTTTTGAACGTAACTAATACAAACAATAGATAGAGCATGGAGAAATTCTCCTTGAATTTCTCAATTCCCCAACAAAAATATTGTCACATGATCAAAATAGGTCAATCATGAGCTAGAGTGACAGGGCATACTAACTCTGATTGGGGTGACTACATTTATCCTTTAAAGTCGAAGAAATGCTACAATATTTATTAACGTCTTCTGAAAAAAATCACAAACTAGTTATTTTAACTGCTGGTTGATGGATGATTTGAATCCGTTCAAAGCACATAAAAATGCATTTAATAAAAACAAGTGTCATTATTTAATATTCAAAATATTTATATTATATCCGTTTAAAGCAATCAATTATTTTAGCAATACTGTTTTTCCTGGTATATAATTAAGGAGAAATATTGAAAAGGGCCATAAAGCAATTTCTCAAATATTTTCATACTTTTTTCAGCACAAACTTTTAAAACTAAATAATTGATAGAGTACTTGTGTGCACATAACACTAGGCGATCTTCATTTTTGGAACTCACGGTCTATCGATTTACAGCGAGGGAATAAAACCTTTTGCGTCTGTAATCCATCAAATTTACGACCCAAACTTTTTGCCTTTAGGTTTGTCCTACCCCCTTCACAACCCGCCGTGTTGAAATGCCTCGATTTACGAGGCACGGCACGTCTTAAATATTACAGAACACAACATCTTGAGCTTATAATTTAACGTTTTTAATATTTCGCCTCGTCTACCTACTTAGATGATATAAACGTCGCACAGTGACCGCCTCTTATTAATGTCATCCATTCATTACCTTTTCGTATACAATAAAAATTCGTTTTGTTATGAATTAACCTACATATCGGACGATAAACGCCGATCCCGGGTAATACAAACATCGTAACACTAAGCGTAGTTGCTGTAGGCTGCTATATGTTTCTTCGAGGGTAATTCATAGCTCCTCTAACGAATTCGGTTTTTATATGTAATAGTTGGCTTTTATAGTTTCATAAACATGTTCACAGGAGCTCGTTAACATCAGCTGTCGTACATTATAAAGTTTTATCATGGAAGGAATGTAGAACACCAGGCCTAGATACAAATATCATTAAATAGGTACACCCCTTGACATAAAATAACAACGAGACAGGATTCAGTCAAATTCTCACGTTTCTGAACTTTTCGACACCGGCAACCTCAAATTTTACCCCAACTTCGCGGTATTTTCGAAGGCTAGCTTTGGTTACACGACATCGTAGCTCGGGTTATCGCGTCCAATTGGAATTTTTTTCTGATTTTCCAAGGGTTTGTGAGAGCTTTGTTTTTTCGTAATAAATCTCGAATGATTGATATTTATTGTTTTGAGATGGTAAGAAATTCTTTTGGTCTCGGCGACCAAGGCAATCATTTTTACTACTAGTCTGTGGTCATACTCTCGGTTGGATGGTGGTTGTGGCTAGTTCGCCATTCAGTACAATAAACACGGTAACACTATTTTTACACTTATACTAATTCTAGCTTTGAAATGAATGTTTTTCCATCAAATTTTTAAGAGGTAAAGGGAAGGATATCCGAGAAAGACCAGCGGTTAGATGCGCTGCTTCATATTTGTTTGTTTATATATTTACTTAGGAAGACGGAATCTACGTCATTAGACAAAATAGTCAAAAGGTAACAGTAACAGTAAACAAGTTGAACTGATGATGTGGCTTCACAGAAACACACTGATAAATTATGTGTTACGGTGTGATATGTACAACTTTAACGGCGAACTGGTTTGTGTATAATAATTTGTGGAAGTGCATAAAAATTGTACCACAACCGACTGAGCTATAGCTTGAGGGCATCCTTCAGGTGGCAAACCTTGAGTATACTCTTGTATAATATTTTATAGTACTACAAATGCATCATATTTTAAGTCGATAAAAATAACTAAAACATACGTTAGAAAGCATTGTTTGAAAACTTGGAAAAGATTAAAGAAACTAAAATTTACTATTCATTTTTGTATAGGGCTACGTAGTCTTTTCAATTTCTTCGTTCCCTTCAAGTGTCATTTAGGTCTAATTGTTAGGTGGAGGGAAAGAGATTCACTAGCTTTTTATCAAAACCTTCACAAAGACTTTGTGAATTGGCAGCAGTTTGCATGCGTAATATTTGTTATGCCC
>WURT03000029.1:816958-833038 GCA_009936505.3 Holothuria glaberrima
ACACATCAGATTTCAAAGCAAATTTCACCAGAAAGCTTCGTTTGAACAACTCTCTGAAATATTATAACTTGATTAGAGTATAAACCCTTCTTTTAACAGTTTAACATTCTGAATTATCCCGTCTAAATATATTTGTCCTATCTTGGACATTGGAGCATAATTCTCACTGGATGTTGTCAGGGGGCAAAAAGTGTCTAAATGAGCTGGTGGAAAGGTGTCCCTTGTATTCACCCTCTTAAGGGAGCTTACACCAAAGGTCAAAAGGTCAAATTCAGCGAAAGCTTGGGGACAACGCGCCCCCACCACATTGCTTTACTACATGACCTAGTGTCCGCGTGTGTTGTTTGTCCTCCAGAAAGTGGTTGCGTTAGCTAACTTTTGCACGCGTTCAAGCTCCCTATACGAGGAAAGCGTATCCCTGTTTTTATATAGCATTTTACCAACACGTTGCGTCATATGAACCCTGCACAAATAGAGACTTGAGATAAAATGGCGTTCAGATTACTAAAAGTTGGGAAACCAACTATTCGCAGAGTTTCTGCCTCAGACTTATCAATCTATTCATACTGCCCTCACCTTAAAAACGGATTTATCATATTCAGTCAACCCCTACTCCGGTCAAACCGTCACAAGGTGTGTAATATTTATTTTAAACCCAAGAACCGTAAAAGGTGGTGTAAACATTAGCAGCGTCAAGTGTAAGTACGAACCACAAACTGAACCCTGCGGAGGCATTTGAGAAGTTGATGGCTACCCACAGAAAGCTGTTTTGGAACCAGTTTGATTAACTTTAACTGGAAGTAAAACATGTAATACTGGTGCAATGGCAGAGAGGTGATACAGCATACATACACCACAACATTCATTTTGTTCTCATATGGTAGTATTGAAGACTGTGGTGAAATTTGCAAACTTTGCTACTGCACGATTCAGAGTTCCAAATTGACGTAACCTAGGTTTACTCTGTTGCAAATTTAGAGGAAATGGATGTTTGGACTTAATTGCTTCTACGATATAATTTCGTGCCCTTTTCTGCATATTAAAGCAGTTGCTTCTATAATCAAGGACAATTTCTGCGATTGAACGTCCAATAAGTCAAGGAGAAGTACGACTGACTACATTTCTAAACGATTCTATGACCAGAAAATTAACACGGTCTGAATATCACACACCTAGTGACAATTTCAAGCATGTACTCAACTCAGTATAAATAGTATTTTAGCACATTCACACATAAAAAAAACGTTGAGATATTTGTTAACGTTGTCTGTATGTTTACATACATGATACAAATTTAACACAATTGTTTCATACAGATTTTGCTCCTTTGAATTTATGTACCCCTACCACATACGCAGTTTAGCAATAGTGACAAAAGCGTAATTTCTATTGATCATTAGCTAATCATTATAACTGCTTAAAGCTTTATAGGAAGTGGTTTGTTTTCAAACGAATTTCGAAAAATTTTCCATGCTTTACGATATGTCGGCCTTTCTGAAGTATTAAATATCAGTTCTAGCCCGAGAAGAACCTGGGCAAAGAGAACTTGCAAGGGGTTAAAAGATGGACCAGGCTAAGCAGAATACGTCTTAGTCTCAGTTCTAACATCACTAACCTTGTGTCCAGTGTTAACCTTATACTGTTATACAGAGGGTTTTTATATGCATAAATTTCATATCAAGTTGAGGGCAGACCTTGAGCATTGGCCGGAAGAAATTTATATGAAAACTGGTTGACAAAAATGACAAGGAATAAAGCTTTTAGATTTCATCCTAATTGCATCTCCCGTCCTCTTTGTGACAATAAAACCCATCACTTGAACGTAATATTGTAAAATGTCGATAACCCTACGCATATCCGAGTCAAATGATATTTTAATGCACAATAACCGTGAAGAAGAGAGACGGACACGAAATTTTTTATCTGGGTGTATTTTGTGGTTTAATTTTTCCCTGCCTGTCTGGTATTGATTGATAGTAAATCAATCAAAGCGAGGTTGAATATGACATTAAGTAGACATATTTGGAATAAAATTCATTCAGTTTTGTGGGGTAGAGCAGAGACAACCAGCACCATTTTGATGTCACCTCGTAGTCGAATCATTGGATCTACAATATTTTTGATAGCTGATCATAAAAAATTGTGTCTCGTATACACAGAGTAATAAACTCATTTTATAATTTTATTCTGCCCAAGAACACAATTGCTAATGAACTAAAATGATTGAATCTTTCCTGCGTGTGAATCATCATCCATGACACCAACAAAAACAATATCAACTAGAAAATATATGACATTTATGAAATGTAAACTTTGTAACTGTAATGTTTTCATCAAGTTTTGATAAATTCATTAGAAACATCCATATGTTTTGATGTTTTAATATTACTGGTGGGAAGAAAAGACTCAAAATAAATAAGACTAACCTTAGTCAGACGTCTCCAAACTAATAGCACAGTTTTGATTATCCAAAGTAAAACGGTTTTACGTCTAGCCGATGCAATTAATGGGATCATTTTAGCAAATTGTGCTAACGAGACCAAATTTTAAAACCGACCACAGTCACACTGAGAGAAAGAAATGTAATTCGTTACCATTTAGCATGAGCGATACCTTTGCGTGGTCAATTTCAATTAAGGGGCATTTTGAGTGCTTTAAAAGGGAAATGCTAAGCACGTTTAACCGAAAAGAGTATATCCGCTGCCCGAAACAGCCTATTGATGTCAAAATGGGGTCTCCGCAGTCCCTCACTCGGCCTTGTACGCCTAGGCCACTTAGTGTATTTAAAATTTTAAGAATGCAAATACAACTTTTTGCTCAAGGTGGCTTTTGTGAAGACATAAAGTATCTGAATTGCCACTCTTAACCCTTTTTATATAGAAAAACAATATCAGAGTAATATTTTCTTCTACTAAAGGCGACCGTGATCAGAGAAAATGTGGACAAGAGAACAACATTTGGTCAAGCATTATCAGATTACAGATTCGAGTAACGGGGAGCAAATTGCCCATGATACTATAGAGCACATCATAACCCAGACTGTACTTCTTATTAATAATGTAAAAATTACCAGTCTCCTAACCCTATACCCATTTCGAAATTGCATGCCATATCCGATCTCCAGCCTCTGTATGTAACAGAGCTAATTGAAATAGATTCGGAAATGACAAGCTAAAGACGAATATTTGGTCTCAAGTTTTTAATTTAATTCTGTTTTAAGGTTTAGGTCTAGCCTTTGTATTTCTTGTTGAAACTAGAGATAAATGCTTTCATGAAGTTATTTTGAGGTTTTATAAAACTTTTGTTAATCCATCAAATACAACTGAATTTTATTTATACAATCACAATCATTACAATATCATATTCAATCTTGATCAAATTCAAAGGCATTTCGGACTGTAATTGTACCTGGCTATTTATTAACTTGTAAATGCTACAGAACAAAACGTCGTAATGACTTCGTATATTCTACATCGGAAAATTGGAGAGCCAGGAATTACAAAATATGATGTCATCCTCTGTTTAGATCTGTCAAATTAATAGGCCTGCAGAAAATGTAAAAGCAACGCTAGATGCAACTATCAAATGTTATTACAACAAAAAAAAGTACACCGTTTGATACATTTAGGATTTCAAAAAACTAGCATCCTAAAATAATGTTTTATTAATGTGAGTTCTTATAACACGAATAATGGAATAAATTTGTAAACTAAATACTAACAAAGTAGGTATTCAACATATTCCACGTCTACCTATTAACTGAGATGTGAAAAACAAATAATAAGGTACCATTTTTTGAAACAAATATTCCTTTTCAACAGATTAATTAGGATGTCTACAGACTCGACCTTGAATTGAAATCTTCACATGTTTACAACGTCCGGAGTCCAAACTTCATACCTCTTTTCAAATCTAAAACTACTTTCCTCATATCTCATAAACTTTCCCAGTTTCCCCCGACATCGATTTCCTTTGTACATCAGTGACAACATGTAGAGCAACCCGATGTACTCAGAGGAGGACCTACATTTATAACAATCTGTTCAACCCTTCTATAGTCCCAACAAGTAGTAGGATGTGACTTCTCTTTTACGAGTGAAAGATTTAATGTCCATAGGAATTTGCTGCAGTTCCAATGATTCGCTTAAGAAATAAAATAGGTCTTTTTGAACCCCGCTTGTAACTCAAATCGCCAAATGAAAAGCATATGACTTCACAACCATCATATTTGTCAATACGATACATTTGTTCATATTCTATCAACTTGGGTTCTACGACCCGAACGATCCGTATTCGTTGACATCGAATACCGCTCGCGCATCTGCAAAACAGACAGGCTCCATGGAACACGGTCCCGAGGGACCGCGGTGTTTCGTACTGTCTCACCAAGTTTTAGTTTTAAGTCAAGGTCAAATTGGCAATATCTAAAATCTTCCCTTTTTACTAATGATACCTTGATGGAAGCTAAGTCAAGTTTTGAGAAGTAAATCATTCACAAATCAAACACTGTCTGCGTGATCATCATTAATTTCGAAACCTACCGATTTCAAATTTGAATTTATACATTTTTTATCCTTTCAAAAATATCGTCCTTTTCTATTGGTCAAATGCGTTCTTCGACCCTTTCCTTCTCTAGCCTATATTTCAAGACCTACTTTTTTTAACATTTTTCTTTCTTCAAAAGTCGCATCTCACAACGGTGTCAATGTTCAGATGTAGCTGATTCGATTAGAGCTAATATCCAGGGAATACAAGTTCATTTAAGAATGAAATATGTAACCTTTATCTTAGCTGAATTTTTTTGCCGAGGAACAGAATTGAAGCGAAAAGAAATAATAACAATAATATAGATCACAGAGTAGCAAGGGTGGACGGGTTGTCATCTTCAGTTGAGAATTAAGATATAAAGGCAGCATACACCATTCCGGAGGGTGGGATAAAAAAAATTGAATCGGATCGAAAATGAAACTTAACGTTCAATGAAGCTTGTTATCAAAGGTCAGTCTATCGGCAGGGATATTTGCAATCGTGCTAACATGTAATAATTGAAAAATATTAAATTTTGTATGCATACCCTGGTATGATGAAAATGTTCACTTCCTTTGTCAAACATTGCAAAACACACAGCACTACAAAACACAAATTCATCGCCTGTAATCGCATGTGCTGAGGTGAACTGACCGAAATCACAGTTCCCTGAACTAACCAATTGAGATAGCACTACAAGTTTAATTTATGCGAATACTTTCAGACCTATTTAAGTGTGAAAAGAATGCCAACTATTAGCTGGTGATAAGGCTTATAAGGGCTTAGGCGCTTTATTTAATGCTTTCAGTTTGACATCTTTCTCCTTGCGACATTCACCTAGGTTGGTACCGTCATAGTAATGATGGGATTTTTTTACATTCAAAACGACAGTTAAAAAAAAAACTAAAGAGACCATATAAGCAAAAAGCTAATGAGACAGAAGCCTAATTCTTTTACTGCATGCATTCTGAAAAGTTTCCTCAACTTTCCTAGTTTCATACAATAATCGGACACAAATGTATGTTCACAATTTCACATAAAATCCAGCGATGTGGTCCCATTTGCGACACCAGGTGTCACCAGAGAGAAAATATACTTACTTTTCAGGCGAATGGCAATGCTTTGGCAATGGATAAAATCGCCGTAGTTCAACTCAACGTGTAGGCCTAGCAGACGACAAACCTCTTTGTGTTAACTTTTTAACCCAGCTTAGTTCTTATAGGAATCTTAAAAGCAAGATATCGAATGATTACTTGATGACCTCGAATGCGCAAATCTCACTTCAAACGAAGTTTTGGCGAACTGTCTCCATTCGGATAACAACTCCCTAAAACAAACGAGCACGCAGGCAGGTACTAGAACTTCCAACGTTGGAAATCTGAGTCTTTTTGAATTCTGGAATCGTTTAATAGCCATAATTTTATTGAATTTTACGTAAAAAGATACTTAAACAGACGATAGAAAGACATGGAGGTAAGCAGTTTGGCTTCTTCTCACTCAAAGCAGGGAGTTGCAACAGTTGCAACTCCCTGCTCAAAGTTATCAGGTAGTCAGAGTAAACCTCAGGGTAACCCTTTGAACTCTTCACTCCCCGTCGTGAAGTGAAAAGAGACAAGTCCAACTGATGCATCGCTCATATCACGGCAGGCATTACTCTGGCTGGTGTAAACGTGTAGCACGACATGACACCCTTTCATACCAGTGGCGTAGCTAGGATGAAACTTTTAGGGGGCAATTATCAAATGGGGGTCACGGCATTGGTCGCCGTCCTTAGAAAGGGGTCTAAGGGGTATCCCCTCCTCTTTGAGAAAATTTCGAATGGTTAGGTGTCCTTCGATGCAATCTGGTGCTATATTTTTCATCGTTTTAACTGGATTTAGTGTCAAACAATATTCGCAAAATGTGTTTTTTACATATTTATTTTTTCTTTATTCTTACACATTTTTAGTACACAATTTTTTTGGGGGTGGGGCCTAACAAACATCTGGGGGACCAGGTTCCCCCAGTTTCCTCCAACACCTGTTTCATACGCTACTACTATTTACTGCCGATGATGAAAGATGGATGGACAACTAACCAACACCGTCTATACCTTTGAATAACAATAATAAGGTGAACAGTTTGAGAGACTTATTCAGAAAATTAAACCGCTTCTAGCCGCTCCCGAATCGTGGTAATATCCCCCCGGAGTTGCTGCTGAGTCTCTTGAACGCATGAATGGTCAATGATGCGGTCGTGAGTGGACTTTTTATTAGAGAGAGGGTACGATACTTTGGTATTTTAGCTGCAGCATGATCGCAACAAGTTGGAGAAATTAATCCACGTCATATAGAAGAGAAGCGGAAAATTTCAGATACCTTGCAAGTGATCGAAAATAGCCCGGGTGCGATAGAAAGAGGACGGCGCACCTATAAATACAGCCAACTCCGGAGCAAATGTCCGATCCTACCGAACACCGAACATGGAGGTATTTCATATGATTTCTTCTGCTATATTTTAGATAACTACAACGACGAACAAGAGATGGAAAAGGGGTTGAGAGAAAGTTGGCTGCTGTCAATTTGCGCTTAGCAACTTTGGCCTACACAGCAGACTGTACGGATTATTCCTTGCTCAGTCTTATCCGTGTATGGGAAGCCTGAAGGAGGGGCCGAGCAAACTGAGTCCGCTCCGCGGATAACTAGTATAGCTTGGCTTCTGTTGCCATTTGTCGTTAACAGATTTTGAAAAATTGATGTAATCTACAAGAACCATCACGCCTCTGCACGTTTATTGTTTTAGACATATCACGAACATTCGTAAGTAAACTGACAGGGTCCATGTTGGAGGTTAAAGAAAACAAAATTTTTGAAAAGTTGTTAATGCAAACAGATTTGATATAGTACGTTTCAGTAATGTTCTTCAAGGTTGCAACAGCATTTCTTATAAAGATAGTTAAGTCTACGGTAGACAACATTTGTCAAAAAAGATACTGAGTTCATGTTGTACGTGTTTTTATAATACGCAGGGGTCAAGTACTGACCCACTTTCCTCTGGAGAACATTCCTATTGTTGGGCAGGAATTGTTAATTTACTATTGTTGTACTTTTTAATATCCATATCTGTAAACTGTATCTTTAATGGCTTGGAAAATGAAAAATGTGACAATCTGAGTCATTATTTTCATTACCCGTTGCCATCTCCCATTCCGATCTGAAAAATCCAGGAGTGTTCATGTTGAAGAAAAACACCAAGATTGTCATTCAGTTTCATTACTTCATAGCATGCAGGTAGCCTGTAAAGGGAGCTCGCGGATTACAGTTCCCTGCGTTAAAAGGTCTGTGGCATCCCCCGGACATGTTTAGGAATAGTCCCCTACTTCCCGGCATAGTTCCAGCACAATTGGTAACTGCACTCTGATTGTAATAAATCCAAACAATAACATCACCATGATTGGTCTGTCACTGACGACTGTATCCAGATAGCCTGTGTGGATATGACCATGGTTGGTTTACACTCAGTGTAGGTATTTGTTGCTTTATCTGGAAGGTAAACTAAGTAGGTGCCATTTTTTAATTAGAGGAAGGGCTAGAATTAAACTCAGTTAAGAGAAATTTTACTTTATGGATGAGATTTGTTGCCCTTTAGCTACTGATATTCCTCCTCCCCATTGAAAAGTTTCAAGTAACCAGGTGTCCTTACATGCAATTTGGTTCTTTATATGCTATCTTTTTAAGTCAAATTTATGGTAAAAAAATTCCCCATTTAGGTTACTGATTAAAGAGTACCTTTTAAGCGCGGGTCACACTACAGCGATTTCGGATAGGATTACAGTCCGATTTTTTTTTTTTGAGTTTTAGTTAAAATCTTTTCCATCTCTAGTCGGAAATAACCAAAAATTTGCCACTCTGTTTAATATACGATTTGTATCACATGACTATGAAAAAGAAATGTATACTAATTACTATGTGACGTCACATCGACGTACAGCTTTTATCGGAAACGCGTAGTCCGATAAAAGCTGTCTGTCGATGTGACGTCACGAAATAATTAGTTTACATTTCATTTACATAGTTCTCTGATACAAATCATATATTTACACAGAGTGGCAAATTTTTGGTTCCCTCCGACCAGAGATGGAGAAGATTCTAACTAGAACTCAAAAAAATCGGACCGTAATCCGATCCTAAATCGCTGTAGTGTGACCCGCGCTCAAGTCTGCAGTTCCAAACATATATGTGACGAACCTTGAAAAATGCCTCCAAATGGTCCATCTCCCATCTTCACATCACACTCCTGAGCTGAGATATAAAATGTTGAAGCTTATTCACTCAATTTAAAATACTAGATTGCGCAATATTGGTGATGTCATTCTTGTACTAATCAAACGACCGACTTTGTTTTCCTTTGTGATTTCAAAAACCACTGCACCTTGTGCTAAAATGTAATCAAATTCTTGCTGCTGTAGGGTGACTTGGCTGTCTAAGCCCTCTCCATACAACAGTCTATGCAAGGAAACAGTAAATGTTTCAAGTTCGTATAAAAATCTTAGTTTCAAAAAGAAACAAAGCAGGACATGTGAGTTGTACAAGAAGGACATCACAACCTACTGCGCAATCGACTATTTCAAATTAAGTGAATAAATTTTTATACCTTTTATATTTTAGCAACTTGGAGTAAGCTATGAAAAATGGGAGTTGGATGACTCTTTAAAATACATGTTCTTGTAATTGTAGACTTTAGGTCCACTTTAAGGCCACACGCTATTCTGCGTAGATGGCGTAGCCAATACAAAATTGAAGTGCGGCCAGTGGGACTGAAGTCAGCTATGCTGTACGTGTGTACGGACATTACGAAGTACGTACCAATGGCGTCACCGGACCTTCTGAAGTGGGGGACAACTTTATGCAGGAGGGGCACGCCAAAATGAAGGACTGAAAGTCGCTGGAGGTGTCGTGGTGATGCGAAGCGCTCTCTGTAGACGTTAGGACCCAGGGACCAATTGTAGGGCTCCTGGTGGGGGTCCAGAAGGAGAAGCCCCGGAGGCTCTGAGGTATTCACAGAATTGTTGCCATTTGAATGAAGCCGTCGACTGTCTCCAAATGGCACTGAATGTGGAATCAGCAGACCACAAAAATAAAAATAACAATGTGATCACAATTTTTGTTAGCGTTACTCGCACTAACAATTTATTGACTCCGGTGGGGTGAGTGGGGACGGCAGATCATGTTAAAGTTTGCATTGGGCTTTAGCAAATAAATCCACTCATGCTGCCCAGTAGGAATTAATACTGAGACAAATGTCTTCCAGGTATACCAGTGAAGGGGAGGGGGGCTTCACGCTGGACCATCCAAGGTACATCCTCGGCTGCGGTTCTAGGGGCTAGCCGGGGGAATTTGGAAAACGAAGCCCTTGGAAGTGGTTCATTGGGTTTGGGGTGTCTTAAAATTATAATTCAGACAAATGCATTTACTTCATTTTCTTCAGGAATACACGAGAAAAGCGTGGCTAGTGCCCGCTGCGAGCGCCCCTGATGTACGTGCGAAGCCTGCAGAAAATTCCTGTACTCAGTTTTACATATATTTTAGCTCAAGTATACTTATACTCCTTACGGAGGTATCACTTCTTTGTGATCAATCGCTAGTTTGGCGCTTGGCTCCGTCTAGGCTAGGATTCAGGAGAGAAATGTTCACTTTGCACATGGTAAGGCATCGGTAGTAAAAGAACGGAAATAAGCGTTTGAAATGAAGCTACCGTATTTGATTACCCTCAAGTAGATACGCGTTGAAAAAGGCAAGGAAATCGCAATTTTTATTTTTCGAAGATAAAATCTGATTTACTACGCGTGGCGGACGAAATTCTTTCGTCCAGCTTATCGATACGAAAAATGGGCGGCTGCCGCAGAGGCGCTACGTAGGCCACTATAATCTACATGGTAATTATGAAATGGGAGGATCCACGGCCGCAGTAGTTTCAAAACCGATGAAAATGGATGGAAGTTGAAACGATAGCTGTGTATTATATCTCCCAATAAGGCAGTGCTTCAGATAGTTCAACAAATAGATGCGCTCGAAGCCTACCTTCGTAGCAGGTGCCGAATATGTACCTCTTTTGATTACATACTAGTACTGCAAGTGCAGTCAGTGAGGGTGCAGGAGCAATATACGTCCGCCGGGCGGGCAAGCTCGAAGCACGCAGCGACATAGTAGTTTTCAGAACATTTTGTGCAATTTCAACTCCATTATTGCCTAATAAAGTGGCAACTGGTCCTCGTGTCTAAATCGATATACATACAAACGGTGTGTTTTGCGTAATTTTTGAATACTCCAAATCTCACTTGGGGGCACACGGGGGACACATCAAATGTTTGGGGGTACGTGCCCCCGCCCCATCCTTGGCTAGGCTACCGTTGTGTACCAGCTTCGTGTGACAGATGTTACTATCTAAGATCACATAGCACTGTATAGTGCCTACCTTAACGTGACACGAATTTAAAATTATTTAATTTAAATAAATGGGCTTCACTTTGGGAGGAGCCCCTTATTACGGCACTTGATAGCTGCTATTGGAGAGGCACAAAAACTTGGAGGGGGATGTATTACCCATGTGCAACAATGGTAGAAATTGTCCCCACATTTTCTCAAGAATATTTCCATCGCAGTTAGATTTGCAAGCTGGTCAGATGAGCTTCTCACCTTCCAAATGGTTAGTCCCTATTCTTCATCAGTTCACCAACAGTACCTCCGTCAGTGCTCACGAATCGAGAATGAAGAGCGAGCGTAACCACGAGTAGTATGCTTTTGTGTTACCTTCCTAGCAGGTATCGAATATGTAGGCCAATTCCTCTTTTGACGTACATACTCTATCACCTGCGATTAATGACAGAGATCATCCAATTTCACTTTACCCATGAGTTTGAAGTTATCTCTCTATTGTTGAATGGTTTCAATATATAAATACTCATATTGAAAGACAAGCTATAACTGTAACATTTACGATCTTCCCAAATTTAAACATTAAGTTAATGGGACTTATACACTGAGTGAGTTTTCAGCAAGAAAAATCAAACATGAAAACCTATTGTCTTATTTGCGTGTGCATGGTAATCAGACTTGCTTTAGTTTATTTTCATTGAATATTTTTGATTTGTGTTTGTTGTGATCGTTGATATGAATAGTAAATAGCTTATAAAGATTTTACGCAAATCGATGAAGAATTCTTGCGAAAGTTCGCGGACGTTGGTATTACTAGTTTAGCCAGTATAGGAGAAGGACTAATACACCGCAGGGCGGGCAAGGTTTTGTGTAGCTCAGAAGCTTTGCAGTCTTCAAAACCCGATTGCTAATTTAGTCGATTTTAACGGAAACCTGTCCACTTTGAAACAATCTTTATTCACCAAGGGAGTAAATTTTGAATATTCGTTTCTGGCAGTATCGTTGAAATAACTTGCGCTTGCTGAAATAGCTTGTTATTCCTCACAAACAACGAATCGATACAAGCACTTCCTTTAAGTGAAGTTGGTCTGTCCATTCTTCAGATCACTTTCAAAGCTATTCCACGATTTTTGCATGTTGTTCCTGAATTTGTAAATTACACAATACTCTAAACTCTTACCACTGTTCTGAGGAATACACTAACTTTCTGTCTAAATGTAAAAGAGTGAAATTCACTCCTGGACATTACAGCAGTGATTACACTTTTCTAGAGTAGAGATCAACTGAAGTTCCACTATGCTTATAGTTGTATTTAAATCTTATAGGGGGAAATGTCACCCGAGGAAGAGTGAAATACCACTCCGAGTCGATCAGAAAGTTAAACTGGAGAGTTGTTTATTTGTTATGGAGGTCTTTGCCTTTCCCCCATGCGATATCCCCAATGCCAGGAAGTTGTCATTTCAGCGGTAAATCAAGTATTGTTAAAAGCAAGTTACACAACTATACAAGAGTAATTTTTCAGCACCATTTAAATATTTTCATTTGAAAAGAAAAAAAAAATAGGCAACGTGAGATGTACAGCAGAACATCATAAGTTATTGCGCAATCATCTTACTTCAAATTGAGTGAATACCGGTATATTTCAATATGTTATTTCTCAACAACTGAATGAGCCAATTACAATGATTTTCAATCCCATACAATATAAATTTCCTGATATTTTATACTTGAGGTGGTACACTTCAAGATATTTGTTTGAGTAGTATATGTAAGGGCAGCTCACTTGATTTTGCATCGTGTAACCTGCATGTAGTACGGGAGTGTGTGCGTATGTGTGTATGTTTGTGCGTGTGGATGGGGGTCGTC
Organism: Holothuria glaberrima; assembly: GCA_009936505.3. Lineage (NCBI taxonomy): Eukaryota > Metazoa > Echinodermata > Holothuroidea > Aspidochirotida > Holothuriidae > Holothuria > Holothuria glaberrima. The sequence continues at coordinate 829,765 of WURT03000029.1, forward strand.
ATTGAAGAGGAAACGTAATAATGAAGTGAGATGGAACGCCTGCTTTAAGGGCTTAATTTTACTTTCGATAATAATAGTATCAACATGTGTTCCAGTCCATTTTGAGTGTATCTAATAATAATCGATGTGCATTGTAAATTATTTTAAAGGATGCATCCTTCAATGCAAACGGAAACGGCATTTATTAATTATTTTAACATCGCCTTTTCATCTCTCAAAGGTTTATTGACATGCAACCAAGAAAGCTGATTTTTTTCTCAGCAGTTAAACAATTAAAGGGCAATTCTCGTCATCCCAGACGGTTCCAGTTCTCCTAACTATGCTTTCTGTAGGTCCTTCCATAGTCGTAAAAAGCTCCTCCATTTGCAGACACAAACCTTTTTATTGCTTCAGGCCATGTCCTGGTAAGCATATGAGGCTATAATGTGTAATATAAGCACTCTTTCTGCATTGTGTGGAATGTGAGCTACTCTTTTTCTTTTGAATTTTCAGACTTTGATGTCAATCAAAGAGCAACCACCAACTGAGAATTTTGATACCCCCACACTAAAAGTATATTTTGGGGTGATGAGTGTCTGTCTTTAAATTCTCTCATGACAACTCCGTTGGAGTCACTTGAATATCTTTAAACTTCCTCACGATGTACCTCCTCTAAAGGCCCAAAAAGGTCATGACCAAAGGGCGAAATCCAAACGAAATTCCCATAACGAGTTATTCTCTCCCGGTGGAGCTACTTCCTTAAAAGAAACATAAAATTATCCGAGACCAACCGATCAACCCCTTCGAAGTTGAAGGTGTTTTAAGGTAACTCATTACGTTAGAAAAAAATAATGATATGCAGTGTTTCACAGTACATTTTTTACTTATCCCATATAAATATTTCTTAATTACTAGCCAGAAACTTCATGAAATTAGACGGGTGATAATAATATTTTGTAAGGAGACGACTTAACTTCCAAGAATATTTTTCAGAACATTATAATGTTCCAACTGAAATAAAGGTTTCAAAAAAGGCAAATAACGAAACAAAATACATTTTTTAGTTCCTCACGTCCCAAATTTGCATATTTATATTCAATCATTATATACGGGTAAAATAGAATTTACCCTTTAAAATGATCGATGGATTTTGATGGGAATTATCATTTTTTTTGGAGGGGGAGGGTTAATGCTTAATGAATGCTCTTTACATCTTGTATCCAAGTATTTCACTGTTATCACACTTTCATGTCATCAGACCTGTAAGTGCCAACCTGGGAAAAGCTATTTATTACTGCATATGGATTTAAAGCAGTTCTTGTGTGAGCAATTTACCATCTTGTAACACGTGGGTCATTCCTCTTTGAAAAAAGTGTCTGTTCTATAAACATGGCCATGAAAGCCCAAAATGAGTTGGCCCTGTATTCACAGATTCATAACAACCTGTATGGGCAGAGGTGAAACAATGCTATTGAACTTAAACGCGGTTGCACATCTTAGCACTTAACACGGTAACATCAAACATATCGCAATACTGTTTCGAAGCTAGAATTGGTGTACTTAGGTCAACCACAATTGATGAGTTATTGCATCTTAATGACCTCTTTCAGGGCGGTAAATGTTTATCAACTAACTTGCCGAACCATTAGACCAATGCGTAAAGATTTCGTTTTAAGTTACCCAAAAGGCTTCTGACTCGGAGCTTCAAGTCAACTGCGAACACGTTGACGGAGACCCAAATTACCGTGAAGATGGTCAAGCAAGCTGAACAGAAACAGGAAAAGACTGGGGCTGCAGGATATACTGAGAGAAACCCAGAAATCGACGGCAGTTCATTGATTGATAATTCGTAGATTGAAAGATTTAAGTGCTAGCTGAACCAAGTCGCTGTTAGTTTAGCTTGGCGGAGATACACTAGTGAACTCCGGCTACTTAACGCACCGCACGTAGGTGTTGAGAAAAGAGGCTCTCGTCTGTATTGAGTGATTGGGAATTAGTGAAAAAGGAATATGCTATGACTGATTCATTAGACTGGAATGAATTCGTGTACTTGAGGGGTGTAGGTTGGGATATTAAGTTATTTGACTGAGCAGGAAATGTAAAAAAAGCATAGAGGTAACAAAATAAAAAAACAAATTTACACGAAAACAGGCATAAAATCATAAAAGGGTGCGAGTTTGATTTCAAAAAGGTATTAATACCTTCCGTTACTTTTCTGTGCATTGCATTTTCTTATTGAAATGGAATTGCGTAGCTTATATGAGGCCTACTTGCCACCAAATATCAGCAAACATCATTTTCATTAAAGCCTAAAATGGAACGAAAAATGTAAAAATAAAATCAATCATTAAAGCAAGATTAAGAAGTTGAACGACTTTTTTGGTAGAACTGCAAAATTATTTTGTGAACAAACATTGTCATAAATGAAGTTCACAGATTGATTTAAAACTGGCAGTTTTATTTAATTATATGTTGTTCACATATACTTATCTGCATCAGAACGTAACAGTAAATAACACTGTCTTTTTTATCCATACATGTGTTTTATATGGAAGCTTTCAGGTAATTTTTTCAAGTAGACTGATGAAAAACAGAGAGGAAACAACAAATCATACCCTCATCACGAAGGGTGGCCTCGTGTGACTTTTTTCCATTAAAAGCCTCTGCTTCAGATATCTTACATTTAATCACTTTTCAGTGTTAATCCAGTCTTAGGGGATTACTTCAAGATATTACACCGCTCTCATACCGGAGACCAAACTGTTTAAGTAGCTAATCTATATTGACATGGAGCTGTGTTCAATGTTCATTGAACTCCGACAGCAGAGGGTGAAATGAAAATTGCGATGAAATCTTAAAAATAAGTCTCTTTTTTGCAGTTATTCCAACGTTTGCAACATTTTGTCGAAGGATTCTCTCGATATAACCTATGCACGCAGAATGGGAATATATTTCAGTTATACAGATTTAATATTTAGCAATTTTCAGGCAGCCATCTCTGCCTCCTCTTCTTTAGAATGTGCATCCAATCAAGGAGTTTCCACTCTGATTTTTTATTTTATTTTTTCGTGGTGGTTAGTTAGCTCTATTTGTATTTAGGAATAATTATTAGGATGATTATTTTGAAACTGCAGCTTTTTAACATACATAATCCATTCCGTTAATTAAATGCAGTGTTGGGTGGGAGCAGGGTGGAGAGGGATATCGATAATCCATTTTTTTTTAATTTAAAGAATAAATAGCAGATAGAAAATATCATCCTGATAGAAATCAATTACAAATCATGCCCATCTTA
>WURT03000029.1:842569-853542 GCA_009936505.3 Holothuria glaberrima
ATTCTCCTGTGTTTTTCATGGAATTGATTTGATTTGTTATGCTTTCATCACTGACTACTAGTTCATTGTCCTGTTTTGTATGCGGACGGGGGTGTGGAGAGTTTATTGAATATCTTCCACCCTTTGATGGGATGGGGATGAGATAAAAAAGGAACGGCTGTCAAATGTATTTTCTCGGGTTTGAGGAATATTTTTTTTGAGTTTAACACTGTTGGTTGATGTTGCTTGGTGTCACCAAACAATTTCAATTTAAAACATGCTCTTCCTGGAGTGAAATTGTGTGATCGATACAAACAGATGCATGGGGTGGTATACAAAAGATGAATAAAGGGGTTATTTAGATGCAGAAAAGGATTATTCACGGTTTAATTTCCAAATTGTTTACGATGATTTCAACAAACACCTTCACCTGTCGCGTAAGCCTTGCAAACAATGGCGGCGTGTTTACTCGTACAGTCAAACAACAAATAAAATCTCAGGACAGTTGATTTTATAAAACCAAAATCTCGGTAGATTAATACTCACTTCTTTTCCAAGCTGGTCAGAAAAGTACATTGAGTGACTGTAAGTTGGTAAAGTGCCGACTTTTCTATTTTATCGTGCACGTCAATCGCCAGCCCCTTTCAATCGGAGTGGAACTCGTCTCCATCTTTCGAGAGTTCACTATACTGTTTTGTATTGCTACTTGTCTGCTCAAGAGCACTATGTTGAAAGCAATGTATATAGTGCACATTAATGTGACAACATGTTCCATTTTTGTACATGAACCCACCATGTAACCTTGATGTCATTTAATGGTTTTTTTCTGGCATAGTGTAATATTTAATTTGATACAAGGGCTTCAAGAATAACTTCAACTACCAATTGGTAAACTGGTGTGCCTACCTCCAAAATTTTTTTTCTCGGCAATTGCTTGAGTTAAAAAATTGTTTGGGTATCAGTATTGATTGAGATTTTTTCTTATAAGTAAGAAACTTCGAGGTGACTACTGACACCCGAACCTTTCCATTTACCCTTTTTTCAGTAAACGAGGACGAGGAGAAAAATGGTTTTATTATATAAAATATGTAAACATCACTTGTCATAACTTGCATTGTACTCAGTTCGTTCTGATAACCATTGCCAGGTCCATAATATCGACCTCTTGTTTGCGAATCCTAGTTTTAATCTAGACGGTGTCAACATTTTATAATCTTGCCCTGTATCGATCAACCCCAAACAATGATGAGATAATAACGTGAACTTGACGGCAGTGACTGCCTACACACACTGACATTTTAAAGGTCCCGATAATAACAAGTTAAAGTCTATAGGGGGTACGAATTTAAAATACGAGTAATCTCTCCGGAACTACCAGATCTTATCGAAAGAAAAAGAGATTCCCAAATTGACAACATTCGGTTAAAGTTATTATAATAAAAATGTGAAGCTTTTGCTGATACTTTCTCAGTGAGTTCGAATATTGTTGCATCTGTTACTAAGGCCCTTTGTGCCTTAAACATTTTTCCTTGTTTTCATTTACAAAGAAATTTCTGAACAATCCCATTGTTTCAGTCATGAGTTAAAAAGAAAGTTAAAAAGAAAAAGGAGAACATATCTGTGTTTGGACTGATATTAACTCATAGCGGATTCACTCCATACTACGTCTTCATCTTCAGGTTTAAAATGACAACACAATTTTCAAATATACAAATAAGCTATCTTTTGTGCAACAAAAACTAAAATGTTCCTCAAGGTGATGAGGTTTCAAAGTCCAGGGGGGAAGTTTATTACCATGGGCGTACGAATTGGGGTATGGGCCAGTCCCAGCACAAAGATTTTGCTGTCAGGGTAAAAATGGCGATATTCAGGGTAGAATTCATGCCTCGCTTTACTGCCAGTTAGGTAAAATTTTACCGCAAAAGGCTTCCGCCTTTGTAAAATGTCGCCATGTCCATGATAAATAGTCAGTATAGCATTAATGTATTCTGAAGTTGAAGTAATAGTTATTGTCCACCCCTCATTTAAATGTTTCCTCGCTTATAGCGAAATTTTAAAAAAAACTTTATCAGATAGTTGAATAACTTGTTAAAATTTCCAGATTGCCTGACAAAATGCTATATCTCTCATCCTTACATTATCTATTAACGACGAAAAAACCTCTTTAGCTTTTCAATTTAAATGGTGAAGTATAAAATTATTTTTGTCTTAAACATTGCTTACCAGACAACAAGCAAAATATTTTTTTCTCGTAAACATTGCTTACCAGACAACAAGTAAAATGCTTTTATTTTTCTAATTTCATCTACAAGCCTTGACTGACAATAGAGTAGTTGCACATTTATTGTCATTGTGACAGAAAAAAGGCTCCGATGGTATGGTTAACAAGTATGAATAACTGAATATGGCAAAGCTCAAATGTAAAGTGTTGTAAATTAGTGTAGCATTTTATCTCGGAGTTGATTCAAACTGGAGTGTCCATACAACTTGTCGTTTTTTTTCATAAATCAACTACAGCCATGGGAACTACAGCAAAAAGTCACTTCCATGAAGTCTTAATTCCACAAGCATTCTGAGGTAATTCGAATTTTTGCTCAAATTTCTGTTTTATTTGTTCAGAAAACGTTGGACTTATCACACAACGAGAAGAAAAGGATTTCAGTCAAGCAGATACTACAGCGCAAGGCAAAATCTCCTTGGCCAACAAAAATATAAAAAATAGTTTTCAAGAAAATGTTTAATTATTCACATTCATATGTTTCCTCACAAATCATTGTAAAATCACGTTCGATAAACAAATTAGCTATAAACTTGCCTAAATCAAAAGATGACACAGTATTTAATAACTTGCATTCATCTGTTAACAACGTTATCCCCCTTGCTGTTCCAGTGAAATCATTAAATACACAAATTATTTCCTGACACATTTCTTGCCTAATACTGATCGATCTTTTTTTTATTTCTAATTTTATCTTCAAACCTTAATGACAATAAAATGTCATATCAAGGCTTGTAAAGAGTGAAATACAACAACTCAAATCAATTGGTTTCACATATAGTATTTTTAATGTCATTAGGGATAATATAAATTTCAACAGGAAGTAATATCACTTTCAGCCAAGCTGTTGTGTTGACCAGACTATTAAACATTAAACGTACATAAGACAACTAAAAACAGTTTTATTATTTAATCATTACTAATTTCACTGTTCTCACCTGTAAGATATACAACTGACTCGAACTTGGTTAAAAATTTGTCAGCAAACCGACTTGATATTTAAGCCCCATTCATGTTTGATCTATATCATACCTTGGAATATTTTAAGAAGAATAATTTGAAGACATAAAGTATATGTTATCCAGAGTGGAATTTATTTACATCCCGGTTGACCTTTGTCACTTCACACAACAAGAAATAAATTTTAGTTTCTGTTGTGTACTAAAATAAATTGAGCAAATTTCATATTTGCTACATTAGATCGTCTGAACTAAAAATTTCTGCAAGATTCGGGATTTTTCAGTCGTGGAAAACAGCAAGCAAGTTCCATATTTTCCTGCCAAGGGTATCAAATCTTTACTATCATGCGAATTCTTGTATTCCCAGAATTTATTTTTCTTAAAATCCATAAACTATTTCATAATTATTCTGTTTAATGTAGAGATACTTGTGCTTACAGATTTTAGCCTGCGAAACATTTCGAGATTTCTTTGGAAAGGCCTTTTAGTGAGACGAATTGTCATTGACAGGAAATACCAACTGCACGTTTACTCCCACATTGACGAAGCCAATTGCTATTCCCTACAGTCTATAACGTTAATAGCACTGACAGTAAAGGTTTCCCAAAACCGAGGGACTGAGCGTTGGGCAAATGACTTTCGTCATATTGGAACACTTCGTGCTATAGTTTTACCGATAAGTTCGGAAAAGCTAATTAAATGAATAAAACCCATATTTTTGAGATTATCAAGCGCGTATTACGGTAAAGCTTTGGCTTTATAACCACCCATACATTTAATGTTTGTGTCACGAACAAGGTGTGTGTTTTGAAAGCAGTAAACAGCATGTTTTGTCAACAAATAAGCCTACTGCTGTTGGTATATGGAGAGCTGTTCGTATGTTGGGAACAGAGCCATCCATCTTTCGTACTTGCGATTTTTAGAAATCATTTATGAAAAGCTGGCGCCTTTGTTGCATCAACTTTACAGTCTAAGAGACTATTTGCCGTGAACTTGGGTGATTTGAGTGTCCCCAGTGATGAAGATAAAGATATCGGGGGAATAATGGCATGCCTCACTGTATCTCACGCAGGGTTCTCACCGGACTACGAAGCCACACACACTCGTGTTTGTATGGCTGTCAATATAGCCCAAAAGACAGATGCACCCGAATAATTTTACGGCCAGCCTCAACGTAGAAAGATTTATGACCACTGAGGTCAAACAAAGACTGACCATATCCATTCTCCAATTTTAAAAAGGCTTGTTAACTAAAAAACAACTCACATAAATCCACAAAAATAGCTGTAACCGCAAACACCAAACATACTGGTTTGATTAGAAAAGGAGCGACAAATATTCACTTGAAAATATTATTACAATTTCAATATCTCTTTCACGAGTCTGTTTAACTGTTATTAAGTTGTTATAAGTGCCAGGTGTTGTCTGTAAAAGTAGTTATTTGAATGAAAGGTCTGTTAATCTTGTTATGTTGAATTGTGACTTTTGCTAAACCTTCAACAAGTATCTTCATCAATGTTTATATAAATATTTTTGTCATCACTTCCCCAAAATACAAATCGACATTTTAGGCATCTGAATTATCATTTTGATGCATATTAGAGATTGTTGTAGGGGTTTATTATGGTCTATATTTAAAATAGCACAACAATCACTTTGTAGGTCGAGTAAAACTAATTATTAATTGTTGGACAAGTTTCACTTTCGTTTAATATCATAAAATTATTTTTGTGTACATTCAAAAAACACCAGACTTCCATTTTAACAGTTTTTTATTTTATTGCTCTTTTGAGGGTATTTTTTAATGTCACTTATGATACTATTACTATATTACTTGCACCATTGTAGCAATATTTTTATTAATCTTCTTCTGGCCTTTGTATTAATTTATTTGCTTTATTTGAAATAAATGTGTAGACCTTAAGATAATTTTTTTTCAATAATTTTTTTCAATTACTTGCCCTTATTGATCCAATGCCTGTATCACTCTAAATCTGAAAGAATATTACAAGGATGAAATCAATGTACCTTTCAAATTACAGTTATTATGAAAATCATTTTGAATTAATTCAACTTACCTTGTTTTTTACCATCTTGAGAACTCTCTTCCTCCGACAATGTCGTTGTTTGGTTATTACTGTCCACTTGGGTGGTCCCACTTGAATTTTCTAAAAACTCTCTGTCTTCCTTTGGTGCTTCAAGAGTTTTGTTTTCCAATATTGAGCTGTTACTAGTTTCACAGGTAGCATATGATGTTACTGTTGTCCCGTATTTCTCCTTTTCCATCGGAAAATTTCCATTCGGAGCAAATCTTGCAGCTAACAGTGCAGTTGGGTACACACTTGAAGCTGTATTGGCGAAACTCTGCGGTCGTCCGAAGGGAAAGTATCCTGCTGGGGCTCCCCCAAAACCAGTTCCGTAGGCCTTTTGTGGGGTCATGTAGCCCCTCCCGGTATTGTCGTAGTCCTCGGCGACACTGCCTATTGGCATGGTTGGGAATGGTCTCTCACTTGCGTAAAACCAATGGTTTGTATAAGATGCTTGATCTGTAGGAATCGGATACATATTAGGACGAGAGGCCGCCTGCAGCCCGACCTGATCGGACGAGAACAAGTTGTTTATACCGGGTATGTTACCATGGCTTTGTTGTACTGTAGGAATATAACTGTACTTACTTTCCAACAAATTATTGCATTTCGTCAAAGCTTGCGTTTGGTTCCCGGTATCCGCCGTAAGATCCGTCTGTCCTGCTCCCCTGGAAATATCTGCTCCATTCTCCACTGGGTTTATCAACGAATTCACGCAAAAGCCCTGGGTTGTCATTTTTAATACCGGTCGTATATTTCTACGGCTGTAATTCGGATGCGGTATACGGCTGCCGGGTGATAAAGTCCACAGTACGACCCTGTAGGCATAAAACATGAACAACATCAACTTCTCAGAGCTCGTAAGTCACGTGGATTTTTCTAGCCAATCCGTGAAGGTAACTTCTGATAGTAAGGGTTAACTCGAAAGCTTAGCAAACACGGATATGTTTGCGTTAGACTATACACAAGTTTGTTACACTGAGCCAAAACCATAACCCCTCATTTACTGATATAATAAATAAGGAATTTATGACAGAAAACAAGCCTGGTATTTGGTAGATAACCTGCATAGGGATCAAAATCAATGGGCATTTTTAAAGAGATTTTGGTAACGAAGGATCACGTTTTGTACCATTGGGTATCCATGTGAGGGTATGGGAGCATCTACTTAAAGGATCCTTTGCGTGTGGACATTGGTTGCGAAAGTCGATAGTGCATCCGAGTACTTGGTATTGGTATCTGTAAGTACTCCAAGTTATCGTTTTATGGTATTTTCTATTCACTTTGCGAACCACGTTGTCTCAGACATCTCGAAAATGGAACATGTGTTAGTAAACTTACCCAAATTTATTGCAACCTCCGGTCAATGTAAAGAGACAGCGAGGGTCGCATTAAAATTTGAACTGAATGTTCAATACAAGTGATGAATGCGGTATCACGTGACCTTAGACCTTATTATGTTTTTGAAGTTGCAACTGTAAACACGCATCTCTAAAACCTCTTAAAGCATGCTTTATAGGAACGCTGTTCGAAGAGGGGGACATGTTTTTTCTCCACAGATTAAAACAAACTATGTTTACCACCATGAGCCTATTTCAAGTAGTAACTTCTTTAAGATTAGCTCTAGTTAGAAATATGAATTAAAAGTGAGAACATGAATATCAACGAAAGTGACCATGGGCACTAAGAAACATTAAATTAAATCAATTTCCTAGTTAAATGACGAAAGTTGCAAAAACTTTTTTCACAATGCAGCAAATTAAACATGAGTGTATAATGCATAAGAGGTCGGACTCGTGCATCCAAGTTGTTCTGTAAAACCTTCTTCTTTCAGTAAAAACGAGTTGTCAAGGCCGATTTTGGTACATAACTCTTCTCAACTCGACTCGCTTTGACTTGACTCGGGTCGTTTCGACTTTTCAAGTGTATGGTTTGTTCAAGTTCGGAATGAGTTCCGTTACTGCGTGTCAGCTGAAATTTCCTTATGATTTCCACGTAAGAATGACTACAATTTGTTATCACCTACGGTCTGACGGTAGTCTTCTTCCGTTCTTCATGACGTTTCGTGTTTTTTTTTTACAATAGGAGATTCTTTCAAAAAATATTATGTTAGTGTCCCTCAGGTTATCAAATGTTAAAGACAACAAAATGTTTCCCACTTCTTATGACAAATGTTTATTGTTTAGTTCGATCGTAAGGTGTTACTTAAATAATTCAAGGGTCGTTTAGGTTACATTAAATATTAATTACTTAATGTTGCTGCTGGTAGCTTCTTCGGCAGAGATTGGCTTCAACTACTCGAATGGCGGACCACACCATTCTTGATAGGACCACACCATTACTGATAGGTAAACTTCCAGCAAGTTGAATTCGTCAGTTCGTACACTTCACACAAATGCCATCTCTCGACACGAATCTTCTTACGTTACGGCTGTCATTAAAACACTTATCTACTTAACCATCTTCACCAAAGTATAAGGGGAACATTTTTCAGCTGGTAAAAGATTTAACAATTGGTTAGATATTAAGACGTTAACACATTTCTAACATATCCCTTGTTGAACGGTCTTTACTTTAATTAAAAGCACAAAGGTAATCATTCAAGACTCTGTAAAACAGAAAATTTAAATTTCAAAAACTGTCAGAAATACTGTTGTTTATCCTGTGATTTGAGCCAGTGTTATTAGCCACCGTATCATACATCAGCATATAGTAAAGCAAGGTGCTGAAGGTGGAGGGAGGTTGGACCAGGAGGGGAGGGGTTGTGCCAGGTAGTTTTAAGCAGGTGAGATTTTTTCGAAGGGTGTGGACGAGACATGCAATAATATGCTTACAGAAAAACAATGCTATGCTGGTAATTTGTGTTCAATTTTTTCCTGGAGGACAAGAGTGGTCCATGTGGTTAATATGCCTTGTTTTCAATTACTCTTACGCTTGGGTGAAGGTTTGTAGTTCTGTATCCGAGTTTAAATGTGTTAAAAACACAAACCCCTTGTGCTATATGTAAGGTATTACAAGTATTTTCAGCCTCAGCTCACTATGCCTTGTTTTGCAGAAGTGTTCAGTAGCCTACCCCTCAAAGATACAGTGCAAACAGTAGAAATTGGTTTCAAAATTAATTGCTTCTTGCCAAAGTATTAATTGTTTCCTGAACGATCAATATTTCCTTCATGACGTTACATACTTCTATCAAAATATAAAAAAGATGGATTGTTAATACTATTGTAATATGGTTTACTGAATTTTGAACACTTTTCGAAGATATTATGGTTCTACTTGGCAAGTAAATACTAACTTGTCTGTACACGTTTTACTGCTCGCTGAATAGACCAGTTTGAAGAAGTAACTTTAAAGTAAAGTTTTCAAGGTTGAGAATCATGAATGAGGCAATGAGAACAGAAATTAAACGTTTTTATAATCGTAAAAATCCTACAAGTAGGAGTTGTAACATACTGAATAGTTATATCCTTTTCTGAACGAACTTTTACTAAGTATATATCGTGTTCCGCTCTCTGTCCTGAAGTCCTGAAGGCTACCTCCCACATATTTGAAACTACTCAAATGGACAAAATTCCAGCATTTTTTAATTTTTCCCTTTAAATCCCTACGTCTGTATGCTGAAAGGGCGAACCCAAACGTTACCCTTGAAGGTATTCTGCTTCCCGAAGTAACTATACGTCCCCTGATGGGATAGGCCTACTATGACTTATAGGGGCTTATTAAGTTGGTTCACAGAATTCATGATTTTTATCACACCTTTTGATATCTACTCACATCTTGATGGTTAATGGTCAAACTAAGACATTCTGCACATCTGACACACAACTGAAATGACAATTACAATGTAATTAATGATTAAAATCATTTATTACAAATTCGTGACACTTTTTACCATTAGCCTACGTATTAATCATATGCAACCCCTGTCCACAAAAACTTCAATTTCTCACATTTTCGGTAACTAAAGAAAATGATACATGAGTAATGTAGTAATTAGAGACATTGTCTTGCAATGATTTCCTTCAAATTCGACACAAAATAGTCGATATCAACTCGATGGGCCTCTTTAACATGACCCCACCTCAGCCATTAGACCCTTTCATCATAGGTCTGTTAAGCACAGCCCTGTTACAGACAGGCTATAAAAAAGCTGCAGAAGTATATTTTAAAGTTCCTTCGACCGAAAGCCCAACGATGAAAAACAAACGTTACTCTCGCAGATAACACGCATGATCAAACGAGAACGTGAACTGACTTGTAAGTTTTCAGTAGAATACCTTTCCCCCTTGAAGTCCCCTCGACTCTCTGAAGGTGTTCTGCTTCCTCAAAGAGCTACCTGCCCTAGAGGAATACTTTTCCGAAGTTCTTCTACTCTTTGGTGAAGAGCCGAAAAGCGGAAACCAAACGTCTACCCCCGAAGGAGTGCTGCCTCTCAAGGGAGCTCTATCCCCAAGGGACACTAAGACTTAACAGGTGTGTAACTTTCGGAGTATGGGCCAAATTGAAATGTCACCCCTCGTACCCCCCCCCCCCGTTAAAAGAAAAACTAGATAAGGCGTTTTAGCCACCGGTATAAAAGTATTGTGAGAGTATAAATCAAACCAAAAGATTTATTTTTCATTATTGATCCAATTTCTTGTTTGTGGGACATAAGCCAGCCATGTCAATCATTCGTCGAATAAATTTGAAGTCATAATGGACTTAAAATGGGTAAATTTACTGTAGGGTTATAGGAAGTAATCGATCTAAAAATATAGGGGTAAGGGTATCAAACGATTGCCTCTTTTTTTTTACTAAATCAACGAACAGCCAATCAAGTTGCTCTTTGTAGACTTAAGGTCAATAAAAGTTTCTATGCCTACACATACAAGAACATAAAAGCTTATTCAAAGCAACAACGTTTCGCTAGTTTCCGAAATGTTGACTTATATTTGGCTACAAAGACAATCCAAACTGTTTACAAATGCAGACTCTTTGAAAGAATTCCTCATCTCAACCCGTTGATTCGAGTTGTCCAATAAATAAAACCGAGATAGGTACCAAACGTCGAAATATGCCAACTATACTGCCAATAACATTCTTCACAACACAATAGGTTATAGAGCAAACTATTGAAAAATGTCCGTTAATACGATCCCTCTGAAACTAAGGGCAGTTTCAAGTCAGGTATGTCAAATTTAGTGTCGTGGAAAGGGCATTTTGTGTCGCGTTTAATTTCCTTCTTTCAAATTGCACGTTTGTGTTTGTGACAGATAGACTCTTCGTCAGTCGTTTTGATAATTCGATTCATGATCAGACAGAATAGTCTTCACTTTGGAAATCTACAATTCTCTGAGTACGCATTTCCGAAAATGAACTGGTTGTACCTGTTAAAAACTTTAAATATCCCTAGCAAGGGTTTATATACAGTTTAACGGTTTCTACGAAACATTTCGTTTACATTATTAAATTAAAGCAAAACAGATACGGTACAGACGAAGAAAATACGTGAAATACAGACTGGCTTACAGAGAAGGAAATAGGAAGCCCACCGACAAAGAAATACAAGTTAATGCAAAATAAAAAGTTTTGAGTATTAAATTACATACTTCAAAGTGCATTTTTAATATTCATTTAGTTGTCCTTTTATTACAAAGGTAAGTTTCTAAGTGCACTTACCATCTACATTTT
>WURT03000029.1:853642-864461 GCA_009936505.3 Holothuria glaberrima
AGATTTTCTCGTAAGGCTCGAGAAAATTCGAATCGTACATAAAAATTGGGCGAGGGGAAATTTCAATCTTTTTTTTTAAATATTCGTGAACGACAAAATTTCTGTCACAGAAGGTGGGGGATCGTAATTATTTCAACATACTCATTGTTTCAACTTGGTGAGCCTATGTTTGCCCTTTAAGAATTTAAAACCAAGTTAATGTAGATACACACAGCACTAAGTATAAAACCAGTCACAATTGATGTCATGTGATTTAAACACGTGACTGCAATTTTTATCATTTGTTTATGTTGATGTTGTAAACAGTAGTTTACATTTCATGTTCGTTACTAAAAGGGGCACACATAGTTTTATCTGTAACTTCAGCAGCGTATAGTTTCCTTCCTTTTAAACTGGGAAGTGGGGCAGAGACGTTCAAAAGCTTGAAAATTGTCAGCTCTGTGCCTAGGAAAGAGTTCACCTGTTACTCAAGTAACATGTAGTGCACAAAATACGATTCAAAAATGTAACGCAAGCTTGCACCAAACTATAGAATTGAGTTGACGAACAAGGAAACTAACAACGAAGACATTTTAATCTCGTCACTTTTTCACTAACTGTGGTCTAAATTTGGCCAAAAAACAGGACATTGAATCACAATCTGAATCACAAAATCTTCTGGTACTCTACGACTGGTATGTATGACAATATACCGTGCATTATTCGACAAGCGCCCTCGCATTTGTTCCCTGGCAACAATCGAGATGTCCGCGGAAATGAGTCTGAAAAATTTTGAATAGGGCAGGGAACTACATTTGGTCCTCTGGGCTGCTGTTTAATTGAAATGGACAGTATGCTTTTCTTGCAGAGTAGCTATTTCTGTTTTTCACACGAAAAGATATTAAGTATTCAATGCATTCACTGCAAAATGTTTTGTCGACTAAAATAAAAACAGAAGCGAAAACTCCATGGTTATAGAATTACGAAATTATCCTTTTCCTGGACCCCTTGGTGAAAACAAGAGAAAAGGAAACAAGGAGGCGATACGTGTTCCATTAAAGGAGGGCAAAATAATTATTATTTTCTAAGCTTGTAGCAGAGAGCTCTCCCTTGGAGTGACAGCTCCCCGGTGGTTACTGTAAGTTATGCATCTCTGCAGCATTAATAAAATCACAAGTTCACGTGTGCAATTGCCATTCCTCAGATTTTTTCCCAAAGCCCCTAATCCCTCTCCTTCCACAGTCCCATATAAATGTTGTCCTTGGGGTCACTAATGTTGCCCGTGCCCCCATTACATATTTGAAAACATTTTCAAACAACGTAACCGTTATCAACACTAAACTGCTAAAAGCCTAACAAGTGGAAAGATATTTTACAACGGGTGGAAAGTGTTGCCCTAGAAATTTCCCTCACTGCAAACAATCATGAAATTGAATTTTGTCCTGAAACCTTATTTTTGCCCCAAAATCGAATTGTTTTTCTCCTGGAGCTTTACGCCCCCTATCCCAACCGTCTCGGTCTTGTATGCCCACGACTAACAGTATCTCTTGTTTTTAAGAATCCTATAATTTTGGCTGATACAATGGTGGCACATAATGTACTGGTATAATAAACCTGTCTCACTCCTCATTGAGCAGCTTCTCTATCCTTACCATTCCCCCCGCCTATAAATTGAACCTAGCGACCATCTTCGTACCATGTTATCATGTTTTGATTTAATTATCACTGACCAATTGATTTACTCCATTAATTTCGAACATGACTAAATATGTAGGAACTCGTTAATCCTTTTGAAAGACAAAAAAGCAGTTATTGATTATGCATCAAACTCATATGCCCTTTGAACTACCAAAATAGTTGCAACCTAACCAATTTCCGGGCCAGTAAATAGATCCATAACAGAACACTTGTCTACATTAACCCCCACCCCCAGCTCTTAAGAAACACGTCTTCTGACTTAGTTCCGTTGCATACACTGCAAGTTCTTGTCTTTTTACGATCTTAACCAAATCATTAGTACTATGATAAAAAAAGGAAGCGTAACGTGAAGAAAATTTTTCTATGGCATGTGAGTCGAACAAAGTAAAATCAGTCTACATCTTTACAAAGCAACACATGACTACATTTGAAATTGTAACTAAATCCATCTTTCACAAGTCACCTTCAAAGAAACCACTACATATACGCATTTTTTATAAAATTTCATCCTAAACTACCCATCCCAAAATATTTATTAGCAACTTTAAATCAATCAAGCGTAGCCTCTACAGCAGGTGGATACATGTAATAAAATTAAAAGGAAGGATACACTTCTCATGACTGAAAAAGTACAAAAAAAGCAATTTAGCGGTCAGAAACAAAAAAGTTTGGAAAACAAAATTTTTTCACTTATTTTCCCAAAGAAGAGTAGTTGAAACCCCTAAATAAATGTTTTTTTTATTCTCGCGAGCAAATAAACGAAGTTTAGTAATTTTCAAACAACTCCATAGAGCTTGAGATATACTTCGAAGAAGTTTTTGATTTAATGGTAGTAGAACCTAATTAACCAACTGGAATACGGATTTCAAACGTGGGGTTTGCTTTCTCTAGTTTCTTTAAGTTTTAAGCTATTCTTTATCTTATTTATTTATTTTCTTGAGAAGCTTTGCCTCTTTGGAATCTTTTAACGTTTTGTATTAAACTACAGAAAGAATTTAACAGCAAGATTACAAAGGCATTATAGTACACCAATGGAGTTGAGTCCCTGTATTTTACGATTGAATACTCGCACAGAATTTATTAAATAAATCTACTCCACAAAATACGCTTCGACTATTTTGTAGGAAAGAAGTCTTAGCAAAATTTTGTTTAGACAAACACGTAAACACCGAATCTGTCCTGAATTATAAAACAGTTAAGTCTCTGGGCCTACTTTGGTCCAAAATTCGATAAAAGCCACTTCTATAATGCTCCATTATTTCGGCATTGGCCCTGAACGTTCTTCTTTTTGGAAATGCTAATAAATTTTGAAAAAGTATCTTGTTTCCATGCGTTCCGTCTGAACTTCACTAAATCAAATCATTTTTAAATCAAAGCAATAAACGATTAATTTAATAATTAATAAGAAATTTGCAAGACAGCCGAAGTGGCATATTTTTGTCCTATACTTGTAAAATTTGGCATTCTAGCTTAATGAATAAAACAAGTCAAGGCCACACATAAATGTAGAGAAGAGATAAGTAACATAAAATCTGCGAATTGCAAATATACATGCAGTGTCAACATTCACAACGAAAATTGCGTTGATTAATTTAAGCACGCCAATTTTGTTAAGCTATAAAGCTTAATAATGTTAATAGTTTATACCAGAGTGATTCCGAAATTAAAATTATCAAAAATAATTCATTATTCTCAGATAGAATGAAATAAAATTAAAACATAGCAAATTTATAAAATTTATTTATCTTCTGGATATTAATACCATTTAAATTATTTGAGAGCATGATCGGTTTTCTTCTTCGGCATAATAATCATCTAGGTAAAACCTGTATTTGTACTCTAATAATGTTTTTTTTTAATATTTATATTTAAGCAGATAGGTACAATTTATCCTTTTCCAATAAATCAACAACGGAATGCACTAAAATAAAATTTTAAACCTGTTGGCAATAATTTCCTTCATTGCAAAAAAGACATGGCTTCTGAGTGTTTTGAAAGCTTATACAGGAAGGACAATGCCACGCCTCATTAAGTGTAATCACATCTTTGATATTTAAATACTTCCTAACAACTTTGGGTTAACAATTTATCAAAACACGCATGGGCATGTCACAGTTGTATCCCCACAGGTTGTAAAGTGAATATAAAATACAATACAATCATATCAATAATTTCCTGCAGTCGTGAGCAAAAGAAGGGTCCGAAACACGATGCTCAAATACAATGTCACTCCCTTAAAATACAATAGTTGTAAGTTACATAACAATTAGCCTCTTTTTGCCCCACTCAGAATAAATTCAAAGGAAGCTGGCCTCACTTTCATTTTTAAAGCAGATAAAAAGAAGAATTGGAAATATTTTTCACTGTTTTCCTTTAAATTAAGCAATAAGTAAGAAATTTGTTAAATAGCTACTCTCTGATTTTGTCACAGAGCACTCTATATTTGGTTTTTAATATCTATCTTATTTCTGCTATGGTGTTTTTGGCCCTTCCGAATCGTGATTTTCTTTTGTTTTTGAGAAATATTTTACATAGCTAATTCTCAAGGGAATTTGCCTGTGTTCTATCGTTTCTTTGACTTTCAACATTCTTTTGTTTTCTGGGACTCCCTTTTCTGATTGTACTGAACACATAACATTCTCTTGTCTTTACGTTTTAATTGTTTTAATTTTAGTGACAATCTCACAGAACATTACCAATGACAAATTAAAATTAACATGTTCGTTGAGATTATTCTTAACTACTGCTGTTATGTTTCACTTCTTTGAAAGCTCTTTACAAGGATTACAATGGTCCAGAAAGTGCTTTTTCATTACAAATTAGTAACGTTAATCGCTTATACATGGTAACATCTGCTACAAGACTTTTCTCATTGTTCTAAAAAACGACCATAAAAGAAGGATTCACGGAATCACGGATATCTGGAACCCCGCTGTCACTTCAGGGCCCTGAACACCGGCTTTTTTATTTGCTTCTCTGAAATATCAAGATTTAATCGCTTGAAAGGAATGCAAATTTACTAAGCAGTTCATGCACTGCGTTTTCTGTATGTTGGAGTAAAGTTGTAAGCTTCAAAACGAAACACATATCGCGATTTCAAATTTGCACCCAATACCATATAGTCACAGTGAAAAACTTCGCAAGGTATGGAGAAAGGTTTTACCATTTGCTAAAGTTCACAGCGAGTGAACGTCCCCTGAAGTACAGAGCAAACATCTTGTTATTAAAATTGATATTATTCAATGTCTTCTAAAGATTACTCCAACTCTTAAAAAACTTGAATAACAAATACCAAAACACCTTGTGTTAGTTCAATTACAACCTTGAAAGAGTGTTTTTTACAGTACGCTGAGTGCTAGCGGTATCATGATCACAGTGCGAGTTTTACGATTGAGGGAAGCCGGAGTGTGGTACACGTGCCGTTTACGACCGTTGTAAATGCTTCCGAGATGTTGGCAGACAGTGCATTTGGTTCCTCATGCAATGTGAGTTTATCGCAACGCGGCAGTTTTACTATTGCTCAACAAACATACCGAACTTGATAACAAGAAAATTCTAAAGCTGAGTAAAGAAACCCTAGCTCTTAACAAACGAACAACTAGGAGCTATCAATTTGGAAAATCAATCGTCCATGTTGAGTTTCTCGAAAAATGTGCCGCAGACATTCCTAGATACAATAAAAGCCAAATCTAACGGCCAATTGAGACACTCATTACCGTCAATTGCAATCGAATTGTTTGTTACAGTCAATTTACCTCGATCGATTGTATTTGTGAAACTTGTTGATACACTATCTTTATTCAAAGGGGATCATTACGTTTTATGCCAGTTTTAAGGCTCGAAGTTTTTCTCAATTTTGTTTCATTCATGGATAATCACTTTTTCCTTTGTTTCCACCAACTGTTTTTCTTCCTTGTGATAGTGATAGGTGTCCATTTCTACGTAGTCTAGATTTGTTTCCTCAAGGTGTACTTTGCTATAAAACTAGCTAGAGAGACTTCCTAAGCTACTCCGCCCTTTAATGCACCCCTATTTTTGTAAAAGCAAAAATGTTATACCTGAATTTTCCGTGGAAGATTGAGATTTCGGTGTGTGTTCTGCTTCGTTCGGTGTTGCCTCTTGATATTCCGGTGTTTGTCGCGTCAGGTCGACTGCTGTCGAGGCACCCATGGGGGCTTCAGGGTAATAATTTCCTGTCGCCTCGGCGGCATTATGCTGGTTTCCTGGTGTCCAGGGTGAACTACCCGTTTCGGATTGTGGAGCCGAACCTCCAGGTACTGGGTGGCCAACAGTGCTGCCATAGCTGGAACTGTGGTACCCGAAGCCGGGCATAAACCCCATGTAATTACCACTATTTGGGTGTGGAAATCCAAAGGACGATGGTGGGTGGTTGCCTCCCGTCATGGTCTCGTAAAATGGCCCTGCTATCGTCTGGGGAAATGACCGGGATTGCGCCCCATCGTGAAATGTCTGGCCGTGATGTTGATGCAAACTCGGTTGCAAATGTGCGCTGTCCATTCCACGACTCTCAAACTGCATATTGTAAAATTTTTTACGGTCGATTAGTAACTCCGTAGAAGTTTAGCCGTAAACCTTTGAAAGAATCTTTGACAGGCAAACAACGTCGTCCATAGAATTTCACCATAAAAATATGACGTGACGGATTCTCATATAAAGTCCTAGGAGACCCAGAATGACACATGTGACTTTCAGCCAATAGGCTCCCGTGAGGGCTACGTTTACGATGTACTCATCGACTTGACTCGAATCTTGTGTTGACGTTGGTTTTCCGAGATTTCCTAACTTCAATAAAATCCGACGAAGCGGAACACGATAGTGGTTCAATAAAAAGATAGAGAAAGACAATCCATGGGAGTAACTCGACAACTCGTTGGTAATACATCCCAAGGTGTAAATTTAGATTTAGGCAAAAAATGGAAAAGAGGTAACGGATTAGTTGGTATCATCCGGCTGAAGCTTGAACGTGCTACTAAATCGATCGGGAAAGATCATTAAAAGCAACAGAGAACTCTGTGAGTCATGTGACCTTGTGCCTATCCAATGAATCGCTACTATTTCTATTCTTGGTCACTCATCAGCTGTTGGATGGATGACTTTAGCAGCCTTTAACCTCACCGCGTGTAGAGGCGGACCTCTTCTGCCAACTGACTGACCGCGAGTTAGGGGGAAGTCGGTAAGTAATTAGGCGAAGGACATAAATTACGAGGACTTTTGTTTGTGTTGCAATGGTCAGACAAACTCAAAAGGAACCGCGTGCAATTAGTAGCATGTAATCACTTATCACAAAGCGATATAGCAATGGATCCCCCTGTCTTTGCTTGTTTCACGAGAACTGATTTCGATCAAGTAACACACATCGGTCCTCGGTAAGTTTAATCAATAACTTTGCTAAAATATCAGAAACTGTGATTCAGCAAGAAAAAAGAGTAACTTCTGAAGGTTAAACACTTGCATTTACTGCCGATATGTTCCTCAAAATGTCAACAGAAAAAGAACGAGGCCAACTGAGGTGGAGAAATAGATCACAAAAGGTCTTATTCTGCCTATTGACTATTGCCTATTGACATACAGTTGTTACACCTAAATGATAACAGTGTAACCCTACATGAGAATGGTTTTTCTTGTTCAAGCAGAGGGTTGTGTTCATTTATTGGTCGATACAAAATCTATCAGTAGAAAGTTTGATGACCTCTGAGTGAAGAACTAACTAATTTGAATATTCTGGTCACATTATTTAGAAAGTTCAATTTCAACTTCTGTAATTTTTAAGTTCAACATAAATAAGTTTATTTTTATCTAATATAATGGAGTCTTGACATGTTTGTTTTAAATCTATTGGAATATATTCATATATAGATTGGATCCCCTGATATTTTTATGATAAAGTTTTAACTTCGCTTCTTTTCTCAAAGCATACATTTAAGAGATCGTTTTTTAATCTTATTACGAATACTGCAACCGTTATCTTTTGATCAATTCCTGCAACAAATAATTTCGATTAGATAAAAATCCAGAATTTTGAAACTTTCTCGAATACGGTTAGTTCTTCAGAACGCAAACCCAGTCATCTTTTATTTGGATAATATTTATCGAAGAGGAAATCGGAAGAGTCAAATATGACAAAACATGTTAGAGGTGTGGCACAATACATTTCAACTAAAACTACCGTAATTGTTTATTATTGGCTTATGTAACACATTTATTTCATCAGTTAAGTTCATCTTTACTAAATCTCAAGACCATTACTTAAATTAGTTTATTACTTTTTCTGATAATTACTTTTCAAAATCTTCAGGTGTGGAAGTCCCTTCCTGTTTGTCAAACACAAGTTACCTGCATTCAACTCGACAAAAATCGTGTTTTAGTGCACTGGGCTTCTATAGTTTACGCGTCGAATAAAATTGCACACTTTAAATTGTCGATTACTTCCCCAACTTTGCTCTACTTCTCTCCTGTTATAAAATAAGCAATTTCTATTTCTTCTGTTTACCAAAAAATTTACAGACTACCCCTTACTTATCTGCTTATTGAATTCGGAGTGTTACAAGGGTTACCCTTCAACAATTACTGCAGGTATGCCACATGACAGTACGGCACTATTTTCGCGATCTGTGAAGCCTATACTAGTAGAAATTGTTTGTTAGAAGTTACAAACAGACGGTTTATTACAGCAAACTTTTCATTAATTAATACCTTGCTTGTCTGTTTATGCTCAAAATCGCCGGGATTTAGAGGATTGTAGCTGTGGAGACAGAATCCACATAAGTTTTAAAATTCTTGTCAACTATAGCTTCTTTTCCACGTTTTTTCAGTTGTAAATAAAACTTGGCCATTGTCCAGTATAGAGAAAGTATACAATGAAACCAAATCAATCATTGATACAGGACACCTGGTGACTTACTTGCAAAAATTTTATTCAGTATTTTCATTTCCCCGTTCTGTTGCAAAGTTACTATAACATTTGTTGTAAACTTATCAATTTACCTTGTTCACTACAAGAATAATTAAAATACGAGTTCTATATACTAATATAGCAGTCGGATAACCTGTTTTAAACACAAAAATAGTTTACAATTGTGTAGTTCGAGAAATAGCCATATACCCTCAGTCCATAGCTAGCTGCTCCCTATCAAACCTTTATAGCGATGAAAGTCGTGTTAAATATGTGTAGATTAAATCATTCTTATTTAATAGTAAATGAAACACTAAAGTTTAGTTCAAAGATAAAGACAGACAGTATGGTATTAATACGTACCAGCAACTTATCGAAGAAGACTTTTATACAGAGGTTATCATATAAATCCGATATGAGCGTCAAGTTTGGTTCATTGTAGAATTGATGTAAAGAACTGAGAGGGAATCACGAATTGGTGGTCAAGTTTCTGCCTGAACCGTTGTCATTCACACAAAATTTCAGTATGACAAGGTGTTTATAATTTGCAATGCACAAGATACCTTGTTTTTGTCCATAAACGCTACTTGTCAGGTATTATATCATTAATACTTTGCATCACTCTAAGACACGCGAGCGGTTAGGTTAAACAAAAAGCAATACTACAATTTCGACAACAAAAAGGGAAAAGGGGGCGGATAAAAAATATTGCGAAAACAAAATTATCACTTAGATGGTATTATCACCTGTTTAAAACTAAGCCAAGCAAAAAGCTGTACTTGAACTGCGAACTGCGCATAACTTGTGCACAAGTGGCTTTATTTTTACACTAATAAACGTAATAGCAGTTATAAATGAAAGCAATTGAACACCGTTTTCAAGAGGGTTATTGGAGTTTTGTTTGTTTTGTAAACTCATCGAGTATCTTTCTTTGTTAATATACTTATTATAAAGTGACAAATGAAGCTTCTTCTTCATTATAACTTGTCCCATTGAGTGGAAATAAAAGTATAATAGGCCAGGAATGCCACCTTTCAATGTTGGATATACTTATTAGACAGACCTTCATAATCTAGTTTTTATCTTTGTACAAATATTGATTTTTTTTCACACCTGGGTATTTTATGGTTCTAGACAATGCACAAGGAGACTTGCATCTGTGTTTGTTCTGGTTGCAAGTTGAAACTAAGTGTGTGTTTACTTTCTCTTGTGTAGTAAAGAATCATATCTTACTTCTTTGAAAATATATTTACACGGCCAGATGGTTACGCTGAGCAAAAAGTGATAAGGTCCAGGTAAATTTACTCCAGGCGTCTGCAACTTCTATCAGCTTGATAAATCATATAGGCAAATAACTTGCAAATAAGTGTTTTTGTACTAGAATCCTTACTTTTTGCGACATTTAATGCCTTTGTTCATTTTACAGTGTTTCATAAGTGTTCATCCCAATGTATTAAAGATTAGACTATAGATATTAAGATTACAGATTAAAAATTTCTGGGTAACAGTTGGCCAATTCTCCCTCAAAGGAATGCATTATGGATGGAATGCATTATGAAGGAATTCATTCTTGGATGCCACTTTGTAATGAAACTGCAATAAACGACGGTCAATTGAAGTACTCATTAAAATGGACTCAAAATTCAGGAATAATTACTTTGCAAAGTTTTGTGTGGTTTTCCCCAACAGTCATCGCAAGAGTGAATTTAGTTATTTCATGTATTATGTTTAGATTGTAGGGGTAAACTTTGTATGAGGAGACAATACATGAGGTACAGTACCTTAATTTCAGTGGTTAACTTTCTAAATATTCCAAATTACACACTGAAATCAAACAGTGAAGAAGGTTATCCATAATGTCACTGCGCAAAATTGTTCCAAAGGGCGTAGTTTTTGCGATGAATACGATAACATTATCTTACCTAGTTCATAGCCATAGTTTTACCAAATAAAAACAAAATATGAACTTATTGTTAACAAATTTACAAGTTACAAATTGGTGCAAAGCTGATTTAAGCCTTTACAAATCATTTTAAAACAACAAAAATTTCCCTTTGGTTTGTGGCAGATTAAGAAAAGATAATGATTGATGAGGAAGTGAGAATAATAGGTACAAATTGGTACAATAGTTTTTATATTGTGTGTATTGTGTTATATATATATATATACTTATTTATCTACAAGGTAGCCATAAAACCTTTAGTCTTGGAATACTATGTGTACACAGTG
>WURT03000029.1:875105-888731 GCA_009936505.3 Holothuria glaberrima
AATGAATGAATGAATGAATGAATGAATGAATGAATGAATGAATGAATGAATGAATGAATGAATGAATGAATGAATGCTTTTTTGTCGTAAGTGTATTAGCAATCATCATCTATACCGATAATGACTGCGCGCGAAGGGCTCGGTAAGAATTAAAAAAAAAATTATCTAGGGCAAATACGTATTTTCAGGTTCCAACCTTCCACACCATACTGCACATTTGATTGAACTATCCCCTATTGATGCAAGGCCCCTACAGATGTTTGTAGATGAATCTGTTTTTTGGAAGTTTTCGTGATCAGAATAGTACCGGTACCATGTATTATTACCTTCATAATGGTCATGAGATGGAATGCAATTCGTGACGCATGCGCGCAAAGCGCGCCGAAACTTTTCATTGAGTAAGATTTCCATGATAAAAACTGCATTTAGAACCTGCATTGAGGCACTTTCGATTGCCGAAAACACATACATGCCACTTAAAAATCCAGACTTTTACCTGGTAATTCGTAAACAGCTTTCGACTTCTGCTGCTGTGCTTTTCTGGGAGTTGCTATCGGAAAATATTGATAACAAGAACAACATTATGGTTTGAAGGGAGCGGAGCGCGCAAAAATTTTGGAAGGATTTGCTAAAATTTTGATAGTTTGAGAAACCTTGTGACAGAAAATGATTACAATAGATCCTTCACTCGGTCGAAAACACACCACCCTACCCCCTACAGAAATCTATACCTTAAACGCCTTTTAGGATCATTTTTAAAATTTTCAGAATTTTTCGATTGGGGGTGGGGGCACGCGTCCCCATGCCCCCCGTGCCGGCACCACTGTTTAGGGACAGAATTTGGAGCGATTGCACCTCAGAACCCCCCCCCCCCCCGTGCCATGGCTGCGGGACAACTGCCAGTGAAATATACTGAGGAAGCAAGAAACGCGTATTTGGCTTCAGTCTTCGCTTGCTTAGTAACAGGACTGAATGTAGGCTACAACTTGCGCGCAATTTATATGTACATTGTTTCTTTCAAACTATTTCATAAAAATTGGCCTCTTAAATTTCATAACGAAAGAACTCGAAGACACCTTAACGTTTTTCCTTTTCCAAAAACATTTTATACACGATGACGTCACAACAATATTTAAAAAAAAGTTTAATTAAGTACGGTCCCGTCATTTACTGTAAGTACATATGCAACTGACGTACAACGAAACCTCTATCATACGTCTTGGCGCATGCGCATATTCAAACTTCGGACTGGCCTGTCCTGGTAATTGGTTACAGTGCACGAATAAGTTGAAACCAGTGTTTGGATTCATAATTGACTAACGTACTCCATTGATAACCATGACCTGCTAGACCTGCTAGACAGATATCTTTTACACAAGTTATTTAGACTTCGGGAATAACTTGGGTTGCTAAACTGTCGATCATCCGCCAGCCCGGAGATTTTCTTTTTTAATATTGTTATGAAGTGGGCTACAAGTTTTATGAAAATTTCAAAAAAATAGTTTGGATAAGTCAATCAAGAAGCTAGGCTAAGTTGGAGAGAGTAATCGAGGTCCCAAAACAACGGGCCTCTTGCTGTCCTGTGCAAGACGGTATTAAAGCTGGCTGAGGAGCCGCGGCCCACGGCCCCAGGAATACGGATCTATCAAAGCATTTGGGGAAAATGTTCTGTAACAGGTAGTCATTTTTCCCCTCTTTATCAAAGAATTTTTGTTTCTGAAAGTGGTCAAATACGCTCAATATGCCTGCATGTATACCGGCACGGTGTTAATGTTTTCAAACGATATTACTGATGACAAAGCCTTGTGGTTCGGTTTGTGCTTTAAACTCGTTCCCCTATGCCTCTGATCACTGAGTTAAACATTATTTCCATCCGGACAGGTTTACGATGGACACTCTTCGAATGGCGTTCTGATAACAAAATAGGCGTCAAGATACTTCTGCCAATTTAGCGAATGTTTATACGCATGTTCAACATCGCAGAATGCTCAAAAGCTACAAATACCATATTTCCTGAAGATCGACGAATATTGCCTTTGTGACTGTTTCAAAATGAACCAATATCCCATATGCTTATTAGATATATTGTAAGACCAAATGCATTGTTACATGTCAAAAATAGAAAAAAGGGAGTAACAATTCGTCGATTTTTCAGAAAAACTCTTGAATGGGCAAAACTGTGTCACCTGCCTAAACCACAAAAATTTTGATAAAAGCAGATTCAGCTTAATTTTCTGAGGGAAACCTCCATTGCCTCTCCATGGGAGGTGCTTGTTCAGCATTTGACCTCAAACTATAAAGGGAAAATCATTTGGGGGAATTGTTCCCAAAATATCGATATGACGATGATTTCCGTTACCTAAGCTCCAATTGTGCAACAATCGGTCACACTAATTATGACGGACAACCGCACATGACGTGGCTTGTTACATCTGTTAAATACACAAATGGCCTGCCTTAGAGATGGTGACAGATCACTCCCATTGCCGATTTGATCACCTCACTCAAAATGGCTTTCAAATAAAAAGAAGCGTCCTCTTATGAACTCTAATACAGCCGTTCTGATTAATTAACATTGGCGTTCAAAATAAAAGAAGAGGCGGTTCCACAAAGGAATTGTTTATGAAACCCTTTTCACTAAATTATTAATTTACCAAAGTGCCCGAAAATGGAACTTTTGGGAATGGTGTTGGTTGGTTTTATTAGAGGTGACGGAATAAATACCTGATCTAAAAACAGTAGGGGTGTTAAAATCGATTCATTTTCGTCTTTTTCTTTTTACGGAGATCTTAGGCAGAATTAGGAATATCAGAGTAGAAGCAACATCCAAGATGTCATTGAAAAAGTTTGAAAAGACTTCTAATTAAATCTGACATTTTTTGGAAGGCTAACGTATTTCCAAAGCAATTTCATTCCAACTTTTTAATGAAATGCGCAAGTCTCTAAGTTTACAACGATGTTCCGTCAGCTGGTCATATTCCTTTTCTGTTTGTTGGACTTCCTTGGCAGTACTTATCAACCTTCTATAACCAGGGAGTTGTTATTTGGAATAACAACTCCCTGCTATAACTATCCGCAGGCATAAATTTCCATGAGATCTGTGAAGACCCCTTAATTTGTTATCCTTACAGAATTATTGCTGTTTTGTTGTACTTGCATATCGTCTATGTTTTTTACCAAGCCAAAATTCTTCAAAGATTGAGCTGGCCCGAGTGATTCTCGAAGGATTCATTTATCGAAATAATACAGTACCTGGAGTCAATGACTCAGATCGAGTCAATTTAACTTGGAAAAGTTAATCAGTACACCATAAATTCATTTAATCGTTTCAAAGTCTTTACTACATGTTTCCAGAGCATTTGATACCTTATAATGCTTAATTTTCCTTCTTGTCAAAACACACAGACTGTTTATATATATACCTTGACCAACATTTAAGTTATAGGGCTACTCATTGCTTGAACGTATCACTGTAGGCCTGTAACTGTGACACAATCAATTAGAACTGCACGTGAACATCATAGTATACCAGAATGGCACTATAAGTGGATTGAGGTCCAGTCTCTCCCCTCCCCCCTCCACTTTTTCTGGGATGGGAAGAGTTAACGTAACGGTGCATTTCATTCTTAAGAATGCAGAACACTTAATAGTATCTTTCACCATAACAGTAAATAGATTTTTTGCATTAATTGTTAACAAAGGTATAATCTCTCAATAAAGTTGGGGAAATCCAGAGTTGAAGCTTATTAAATGTAACGCCCACGTGACAGTAAGCAGGGACTGACTGGAATAAATATGTAACCCGGCCGAGGAAATTTCAACATCAAGTGCTCCAATTTCATTTGAATTAACCACACGATCAGATTTCACTTGGCGGCCTCTCAACTGTGTTGTACGAATCTCATGACTAGCATATGAGGGGACCTCGCCAGGCCCCTCCACAGGTGGGGACCCTCTCAAATGTGCTGTGTAAATATTGTAACTAGCATACCAAGGGACCTCGATGTCCCCTCTACAGCAGGGATGCCAGGATTTGCCCGACAAGGGAGCTGAGCTCCCCGACGGGGGGGGGCAATCCGATGCCCCGAAAAAGGCGATTAGTTGCCAAAAGGAAGACAACGTATAACTTTCGGCTCCTTCGCGCCGCGAAAATTTTGGAAGTTGTGGCAACACTGAAAATTTGGGAGTGTTACGGAAGGAAGTTGGGCTTTTCACAAGGAAAACTAGGAAATTTGGGGTCTTCATTGAAGAATCTGCCCTTCCTGTGTGACAAATCAAGCAGGTCGTCTGGACGACTGAATGTCCCTGGGATTACATATTATGTCGTGTACGGATTAATCTCTCAGAAGAAACTGGAAAATTTCCCCGACGGGGGCCAGCCTTCTCCTTCGGGGGAGGACATCCCCCTTCCCCGGCTGGCGCCACCCCTGCTCCACAGGTGAGGTCCTAGGGAATTATCCAGTTAAACGGTCGGCAAGTTTGCCCCTCCTGATAAGAGAAATCATACTTTGTCAAAGAAATTATTATATAAGCCTGATATTTTTGTAGGGTATTTCATCTTCTCTTATTATGTTTTCATATCTCACAGATCCATAACTTAAAGGATGCAGCTATTTATCAATTTGATGCATACGTAAACGAACTTTAACTCACTCAAGAAATTTTGCAACCTTGTTCGAATACATATTGGTAGCTAGGTGATTAAACCGTAAAATGATTTTTGTTTTCTTGCATAAATACATGGTATTCCTTCATTTCTATTCGTCAGTAAGTACATACTACGTCCACATATAGTTCAACGCCTTGAGTACAGTCTGTCATTCCGAACCACCGTTAGTTCGTGCCAGCCCTCGGCCCGAAGTCATCCACATTTTGTGTACAACTTGTGTCGTTGCCTTCACTCGGGGACCGCTTGGAATAACTCTGAAATTACATGGTCCCTCTGGCATCGTTCTGGTGAATAACCTTTGGCAAGCGGTATTACTTTCTTTTCTAACAAGGAAAACGGCCAAAACGACGGAAGGCCGCCACCTTTTTCACACGTTTTCCATGGAGCGTCGATGAATTATCAACTGCGGTTACCATTTTCGACTGCTAAGTTCGAAAACATCAATGAGTGAATTCCCACGTGTCTTCAGAAACCGGTAAGAATAAATCAGACGCGATTTGAACTCGGTCCCCCCAACTACCAATTTTACTTGTCTCCAAAGCGGAAAATGTGTGAAAATGCAGGGCCATAAAATTTTCTGGCCGTGTCTAACTGGGTAACTTTGTAGGGCCCTTGGGAGTCATATACTCAACCTTGACTCCGACTGTTGTACTTTCTTGAGGTGCCTCACCTTTTACCCCTGTGACAGATATGAGAATTCTAATGTTCCATCTATCGGTCTGACCAGATGAATCAAATATCATATTTTGTTTATAATCATTTACTTTGATAAGGACGACAGAAAACACCAGTTTCAAACCCACTCGAAAGTAACAAGACAGGTTTTTACAAACTCTTGATAACGTTTACGAGCGAACATAACGACCAGGATCTGTTAGAAATGCCGCCTTAAATGGAGGGAACTTTTTTCAACTTATCTTTTTCAATTGAAAAAATATCACAAATTCGACACAATAATTTTGCAATTGAAAGTTCTCCGACGGGCACATTTACTGCATTTTAAATGACCGACTGTTTTCCATCTAGAGTGGTCAGATAAAATGATTTTAACACACCTCGACTCCTGTTTTATTTGGTTAATAAATAGCCTACATTTGTCAGGCATTGCTTTTCCTTAGTATTCAGTGTTAGTCAATTCTTTTGCATATGTTACCGGACAGACACAGTAACTTAATCATTTGGCAGTCAGGTAGAACCTTCAAGAAATCGTTTGGTTTTTGATACCTTCTAAAGGTTCTAATATTCGAACAAAATTTGTACTCTGCCCAGTAATGGATATTACAAAGTCGAGAAAATTATCCTTATGGTTTCAAACTCTAAGCGAGAAGGTGTTCTCAGGGAAACTTCTACCGAGGGCGCTACAGCATTTTATTGGACGTAATTAGTGAAATGACTACAGAAACCATCGTCCATAAATAGCCTTAGAGGCAGAGTACGGTCACTCAAAACCATGGAGCTACAGCATTAAACCCGTGTGGATGGACACCAGGTACCCATTCTTATTCCATGAATATATTATACTATAGCAAATCAGCAATGAAACTATCCACAATGTTATTGGACCAAACTTTCACCCTTACTAAGTTTGTACCTTCGTTAGTTTGCAAAACTTACTATTTATTCCAGAGTAAAACAAAGGTTGACATAATCTTTCTGCTTTGCATAAAAATTTGTTTCCAAAATAGGCATCTTGACTAAAAATAAGTCATACTTGAGAAATATGTTTCTACTTGGAAAGTTAACAGCTTGGAGGGAAGTTTATTGAGAGGTACCTAGCTTTCATTTTGGTAAACAAAACTTGTGATGAAATGAGAGCTTTTCCCCTCATTAGAAAAGCAACCTGATTGATTAATGAAACCAAGCATGTCTTTCGTAGCTTTGTCAATAATGTCAAGTATCCCAAGCGGGCGGAACTACACTTCCAATTAGATTGGTTGGAGCTGTAGCACTTTTGCCCCAAATTTCAATGCCTGTTTGCCCGAATAACATGCCTGTACTGCCCACAAATAGCAGTTGTTTGTCCGAATGGGGTGTATTCCCCTAGCTCCCGCCTCGAGGACCTGTCAGCGATCAGGAAAAAGCTTCGACAAGCATGACACAGCATGCACATGTTACGCTCATGTTCAGCGTTTTCCACAGTTCCAGTCCCAAAGGTTAAATTTCCTTAATTATTTTAGTATCAACGTGGAAATACAATGGTTAGAAATATTTTCTACTGAGCAATAGTACTGAATCCAAACGTTACGTCTATATGGTATAGAGTTTATTACACTAGCACCTATATTCCTGACACTCATGTTAAATGTCTAGTTCACGCATTGTTATCATGTGTATTTCGGAATTGACACGCACGTATGCGAATGTTTCCATAGGGACTAGGTTTAAAGTGCAAAAATTTTAAAGTTTCTTTGGCAAAGTTTATTCGTGTTTCCGTGGCAACCAATGTTTCCTCATGCATTCCATCTTGTGGCCATACAGCACATTTTACAGTCGGCAGTTCGGAGGTTTCATTAGCCCTTCGGGGCGATTGATAAAGTTATTTCGAAGGAAGAAGTTCAGGACGAAGTTGACATGGGACCGACAGAGCAAAAAGAAACAGTTGATTGTATTCAGTCAGCCTACTGTCTAAAATAGTAGAACGAAACAACCCAAACTGTTGGTGAGCTGTAATAAAGTGTGTTTTAATTGCTATCACAGCCAAGACGAATGTCAGGTGTAAGGCACTGAAAATTTGACAATAAATTTCAATAAGTTTATTAACCTTCACAATAACACAGAATAAGTTACAATTAATCACAGACGACACCTAAAATCTCCTCGGCCATAGATTAAGTCCTAAATTTCGTGACTGTTTTATTTATTTTTCAACAGATATTTTTAACCACGTGTCGGTGGCGTCGGTTGTTAGAAGTTTAATTCAGTGTTGCATAAAAACAATTGACCGAGAATTTTGAAAAAAAAAAGACATAGCGGATTTTAACCTGACAAGAAAAGGTGGGACAAGGCAAGAAAAGATAATATTTTATGTTCACTATCCCTGTTTAAAATATATTGTTCTTGATAATATGATTAATTGTTGATTTTACGGGAGCACGGAACTTTTCTGTCGACACATAGAGAAAACATTCTCGCATGTTTTAGTAATATGCGGGTGCTAAAAATTGTTTGCCATTTCACCACTTTAAGATGGAGAAATATGAATCACCAACCTACTTTTTTCTAAAAATGACGGTGTCCGTTATTCGACAGATAACTACGATGCATTGATTCATGCGATCAGAATTGCCTACGCCCTCCGTATACCACTAGCAAGGCTTTCCAATGCCTTTCATGAAAGATTACATTCACTGTACTTATGTAACAAAATGAAGCACCGAAAAGACTATTTTCATGACGATTTTCCAATTTACTTATTAATTTATAATATTTCAGTTTCTTTTTTCTTTTAGTTGTCTCTTTAGGACATGAAAAGCATTAAATAAAAATCCACATCACAGCTTCTGTTTGCTTTTAATGTTGCCTGAGATTTAGATCGGGCTTTCTTTCAAAGGTTACGTAACTTACTCAATCAGGGCAGTCCTAAAATAGCTTATACGATTTGGCTAAGGGTCGCTGAGACCCATTAGTTCCTAGATTTTGACATTTTCTCGGGTAATATTTGACCACTCTAAGGCACAGTTTATACCTTTTTGTTGGAAAAAAGTGAAATTACTGGGGCTGTAACTCCCAGACCCTACGCCCTGCCAGGCTCCGGAGGCCTTGTCAAACCCTTGATTTGTGTGATCACAACCCTTGAGCCTTTCGGTTGATATATTCCACATTTGTGCTTAAATCCTGCTTTTATGTAATCACAACTTCCAAGATATAAAGTGATACCGTAACATCTCCCTTTGTTGTGACGGACTTAATATGATAGTGCCGTCCAATAAGTGTCATCCATAAGCGTAGGAAGCTTTTTGAAAGTGGGGGCTGAAGTGAATGTTAGTGATCAGTGTCCGGAAGGAGGTGTCTAAGGGGAGGAGGTGTCCCTCCCCTTTGGAAATGCAAAATGGTGCAATGTTTGACAAACTTTCAAGTAATTTCATCCCTATTCAATACCATATTTTGGCAGCATGTCATCCAAAGTGAGGGAGGGGAAAACAAGGTTTCCACCCCACCAATCGGAGTGGTTGGCGGTCGCCCCGCCCCCTTTTCCTACGTCTGTGTCATCAACAAAGTTAATTGTGATAGTATATTCGTTCTACTTTAAACGATGAAAATAAAAACTTTGTAGATGTTATTTGATGCAGTGGAACTCTTTACCTTAAAAGCATATGATGCAAAATTGCAAGTTTTATTTCAATCAATCTACCAACCAAAAACAGTACTGTTTTTTTTAAGAAAAATGAACAACTTTTACCTTACGAGCTTGACTGTGGTTGGGCGTCCCACATAGCTTGACTGTGGTTGGACGTCCCACTACTTCATATTGAAGATATAAAGTCTAGTATATACAATTTCTAATTTGTAGAGAAACTCATGGTTAGATACCAGACGATTTCTACTTAGTTTGTGACTAGCTTACTCAAATTATTGTAGACTGTCACAAGCCAAAAGAGATGGATATCACATAAAATAAATATGTTTGATATTTCCGTGATACTATAGTGAAAGACAAACCTTATTCCTTAACAATTGTCAAAACAGCATTTGATAAGCAGGAAACGGCCCTTTCCAACGTAATGCATGACCTTGCAAACATTAAAAGTTTTTTACTTGAAATCGTTGGCGTTGCAACAGCGTCTCAACAGATAATTATGGCTAACAGCTATACTTCGTATTGTCAACCCTAATGGACAATATATGCGGTCGGTCTCCCTCATATGGTCAACTTTGTTGCGATGCCAACTTTCCAGAGTAGAGGGGGTAATCACATCTTTCTCCAGAGCCGTTTACAACCGAAATTGGACTTCTCTTCACAGGTCTTAGTTGTTAATTGTAGGCAGTACGTAAAGGCTGATGCAGAGTGGAAAAGGTTGGTGATACAATGATAAAATAAGGCATTGGTTTTCTTAAAACCCCATAAACAGGGGCAGAGGGGGTTTTGTGAGGAGTGACTACGTGGGTGACGAGGTATAATGGTCTCATATTTAATTTTTGGAAAAATCTGCCAGAGCCTTTTTCTAAGTTAATTACCCACGTAGCAATTAAATGTAATTGCTTTAAATAAAATCAAGGAACGATATCATAAAATTGTGACTTGCCAGATTTCGAGCGTATTTGGGGGTATGAATGGAGGGGTGGTACATCTCAGGATTAGGGGCCACATTTACTTCGGCAAAACTATAATGATACGTTACACTGAGCTTCTATTCCATTCGGAGGATGACAAGGGGTAAAGGTAATTTACGTCTCCTGACTTAAGGGCATTCCGCTGCCACCCCTCTTCTATGGTAATACAATTGGGCCCCTTATGGGATCAGACCGTCAACAGCCCTTAACATGACTAAATAAAGATAATGTTTAATCACTAAAGTAATTGGAACCCTTCCTTTTCCAAGATGGCTCATTTGGTATTATGGCTACCTGACATATACAAAAGTAATTCCCTCAAAGGGATGATCCCCTGCCCTTATAGTAAAATCCCTTGCTTTAAACTTAGCTCAGAAAAATTTGCCAAAAAATGACAATTCCCAAACATGTATTCCGTGCCAAAGGTATCACCTTTACGAAATTCAATGGCAACACAAACACAAACAATAATTTTGTCAAACCTTAGACGGTTTCCTTCCCTTTAATTAGGCTAAAAGCAAGAAAAATTCCCTAAATGATTTTTCTAAGCATTTAATAAGTTGAAAGGGCTTCCTCTGCACTTAGCCCACCCGGACAATTCCATCCCGAACAATAATCCATTAACACAATTTCCACCTGGGACAATTCCAAGTTTTCTGGCAGGAAAGTTGTCCGAAGGGAAATTGTCATGGGTAGGAATTTTCCAAAGTGGGGGTTGTCTGGGGAAAATTGCTTGTGTGTGAATTCCCCTGTGGGAGTTGTGAGGAGGGAAATCTTCATGGTGGGAATTTTCCGGGGAATTGCTGGCACGATCAGAACTACCTTCCAAGAACGAACTTTTCTAAGAGAGGACGTGACATACTACAAATGTTAAATAAATGCCATGCCCCCTCCCCCAAATCACTAAATAATGAGAATTTCTTAGCACAAAGTTGAAAGTTTCCTGAAAGAAAGCTCTGTTTTGTATCTACATAATAAATGTTTCAAGGCGTTGCTACCCCCGCATCCTTAGACAACATTCTC
The DNA here is from genome assembly GCA_009936505.3 of Holothuria glaberrima. Lineage (NCBI taxonomy): Eukaryota > Metazoa > Echinodermata > Holothuroidea > Aspidochirotida > Holothuriidae > Holothuria > Holothuria glaberrima. The sequence continues at coordinate 886,069 of WURT03000029.1, forward strand.
CCCCTTACACTAGGGCCAAAGAGTAAGTCATATTCGCTAAATGATGATAATTTTAAACATATAATCAGTTTAAAGATTTTCCAAAGACAGCACCATTTTGCATCGAAGCCATTCACATGAAGAAAACTGTACGAGAAAGGAGGGATACGCCCGTTAGCCACTTCCTATCAACACCCTGTTACCCTCTCCATAAGGTGACAGAGGAAGGATCCGCTCGAGATGTCAACTATCCTAGGTGCTCCACTAGATTATGCCACTATCCGCAATTTATACACGTCGGCACCAGTAGCGGAGATTTGTGTAGGGGGGGAGTGGGGGCAAACGTTACTGTGTGAAAAAGTGAGTCAACTGGAGCATTTCTATAAAGCGTGGGGGATGTATCCCCTATCCTGCCCAGGATTTCTGCCTATATGCACAGTGCAACCTACACACTAATATGCGAGTTGCACGACGTTAGTTTGGGCCTAAAATGGTATCAATGTATGACGTGACGGGTATTTGTTGGGAACCGAGTTGTCGCAACCCTCTTTATACGGTTCCTTCTCTCCGCACATTTTAGGCTGGAGTGGAGAAAACATCTGGACCAAAATTTAGCTAAATATCCTCCTCTTCCCCATTTAAGGGTAATTTAAGGCAAGCCTGTATAATACTTGTTGACTACTTGGTAATTTTTTCTTCTCTTTTACAGTATTTTCCATTTTCATCAAAACATTATTTCTTTTTCCTACAGACTACTTGAATAAATGTTGTGGAATTTTGCGGTTCCCGGACAATTTTCTCCTAGGCACCCCCACCCCGGCAATCCCATCTGACAGCTGCCTCCCGTACAGTTTCACCCTACCCAGCGGAGCGGACTCTGTTTGCTCAGCTCCTCAGCTTCCCAATGGATATGACTGAACAAGGAATATGCCGTACAGTCTGCTACGTAGGCAGTTTCCACCCAGGACAATTCCAAATTTTTTGGTAGGGCAAGTTTTCTGAAGGGTAATTTCCAACGTTGGGAATTATCCCGGGGTAAAATTGTTCAGGATGGGAAATGTGAGGGTAAGAATTGCCCGGGTCAGTTGTCCTGTCACGAGTTTAAGTTGTAGATGGTCAGTTAATGATCAACTGGACGGGTGTAGGCCTATACGAATCTTCGTTGGATCAGTTTCCTTCATTCATTAGGTAAGCCTATACTGAAATTGTCGTATTATTAAAATACTTTTCAAGTCTTAAGTTACAGACAAAAATGGCGTAGAGCTGAAAGAGCGAGGGAACAATTTTACGGAAGTGGGTGACTCCAGTATGAAAGCGTGAAGGTTTCTTTTCGCGCTCAGAAGACCCAGCAGCCTTTAATTATTTCAAGTTAAAGTAACTTTTAGTATGTAAGCTTAAGTAATCGGAATCTCATTTCTTTGAAAGTAAATATATGTCTGTACACAGCCACGTGGTTTGCGCAAAAAGGAAGCATTTTCTTTGAAAAATCAATAACTAACTGTTACAAACTTCAAAAGTCATGCAGTACTGCAGTCATGTAGGCTTACTCAAAGTAACGTCTATTAAAAGCTCTAAATCAAGGATAGTGAAATTTTTTATTGTGAAAGTGATAGATTTACATAACCTTGTCTCATTTTTTCATTGATTCGCGGTTTGTTCATTTTTAATCATTCACCGCGCATATGAAAAGGAATCGCCGAAACGTACGCACATCTTCATGAACACGTGACTAAACGACAGCCCAGTGGCTCTGGCTTTACACTTGGTGACAAGCAGAAAACTCTCCAAAGTATTGTTCTAAAATAAGCCTCCGTCTCTAGATTTGTGAATCTATTTCATGTTTTATTAAGCACAATTTTACCATGGTCTAATTGTATTTAACTTTATATATATGGTTTATATTCTCGGTGATAAGGACCGCTCAAGCACAAGGCCATTATATTCCATGTGTTAAGTTTAATCGATAGGAACGCTTGAAAGGGACGTTACTGAATCGGGCCAATTCAATAGAAGACAAACACTAGAAAGTTGCATCTAGGCCATACATCGTGAGTTCAGCAGCTCATTCATTAAACACGCAACAGTGACACACAGTCATGTCTTCGGGGATATGATCGCTTGCATGCTCTTTACGACAGACGGTTGCAATGTGTGAAACCGATGACACGTTCTATAAGTCTATTGAAAATGCGTAACGTCACTGTCTGAGTCACAATGTTCAGATAGTTCACTCCATATTTTATGTGTTGCTTTATGTAATTTCTTTCAATTATTTCTATTCTCAAAACTATTGTGACGTCACTGACACATCACGTTTCTGGTATTTTATTTTTAAACAACGATGTGACAATGCACGTGCTACAAGCAGTCGCCCTGACATTATTTTGAGACCAATTAAATCTGACAAATCTCCTGTCATTCTCCTCATTTAGGCCTACGAGTAAGATATCTTTCAAGATGTTTCATTACCTTCATAGAAGGTGTCGAATATGTAGGCCTTACTCCTCTTATGACTGTTAGTTCAATTTAGTTAGATGAGGTTTAACGGCCCAGTTTCCAACCAATTGGTTCAAGTCGAGCCGGCCACGGCCGTTTTTCCAATTGTGACTCACTGGCTTGTGTTCCCTTACTCCATTGCTTATGCGGAGCATCACGCACAACGGCAGAAGGTTCCATTTTTAAAG
>WURT03000029.1:892764-904889 GCA_009936505.3 Holothuria glaberrima
TTGGACTACTGTATACAATGGCAGAGGGTATGAACTTCATGTGGCACTATTCTGCTCAATGTCTTTGTGAAGTTTATAGTACTTAAATGTTCATTCACTGATTCTTTGAAGGTGTTTTGTCAAGTGGTACAGTAGGTACTGTACAGCACAATTAAAAAAGTAATCTGCTTCCTTTGATATCATCATATGGACTGACCGCTTAATGTAAGCCATGCAAAACATTGTTATGATACTGTGCACATTGATATACTGTAGAGGGATACAGTGGAAGAATAAATCAGTGATATGGAAGTTACAGTATGTGTACAGTAATTACTGTTATGTGTAGAGTGATTCAAAAACCTGCTTATTGTAAAGCCCAGTAGATCAGGCTGAATCTAGTTGGTGGAAAATTCCATATGAAGTAAAAAAAAAACACATCAGTCTAGCTATTACAGTATATTACATAAATCCAGTAGGGCCTAGTTGGTGAAAACCTAGTTGAGCCCAGTTGAAAAAAAAACCCATTTGAAGAACCTGGTTGACCCCAGTTGAAAGTAGAACCCAGCTGGAAAACCCAGTTAACAAAACCTAGTTGACTGAAGACCCAGTTGACCAAAACCCAGTTGACCAAAACCTAGTTGACTATAACCCAGTTGACCAAAGCCCAGTTGACCAAAACCTTGTTGACCAAAACCCAGTTGGCGAAAACCTAGTTGAGGATGTTCCAAAACACACATTGAACCTAGTTGAAAAACCAAGTTCAACCCAGTTCAAACCTAGTTGAAAATATCCAACTGGGTTCAACTGGAATTTATACCGGGGTCACTAGCCGATTTCTTGACCTCGTACAGGGTTTCAAAAGTTGAGGCATTGTTTTTAGTGATAAGGTCATAATGTGATTTATTGGGTGAGAACTTTTATGGATCCATGACAAGTCTGTCTTTGACAAACTCCTGCAGCTGCTGCTTACCATAGGTATGAGCATTTAACAACGAGTCTTGAATTTTTTAACAGCCAGATCGTTCATCACAATGCTTTGAAGAGCAGTTGGCTGGACAGTATAATCAAAAACCTTGAATCGCTGAAATACAGACACGAGTAACTGCTCATCAGTGTTGTCTTTCTCCTGGTAGCTAGGCATTTCTTCATTTCAACAATGCATGTCCGTGTGACTCGTGTGGTATATCCTTCGGGTTTCCAATGCAATATGTGAACGCAGATTGTTTGAAAGAGCCCAAGAATGCAGAACTTGTCTTGTTAATTCCAATTATTCTACCACCACGCTTTTCCGTTCCGTTCAACCATTCTTGCGCTTGATCAGGATCAAATTGATTGAATCGGCGACTTGATCCCTTCACAACAAAGTTTCCCCGCTGAAACTCGGTTTGTACATCTGCTGGCACCTGTGACATCTCTGCAAGATACACGGGACCCCAACGCCCATAATTATAGTGGTCATACCTAAGAAAGTAGGGCAACATCTCACGGAAGGCAAACAGGTGTAGATCCCATACACCATCACGCTGGGCACGTGTGAACATAAGGAGAGTCTCAACCATTTGTATGTATTTCCACCAGAAGTCAGAGTTGACATTCTCCTCTCGTCTCCTTTCTTCAAAACTTTTCGTTTTCTTCTGAATGACTGACTGTTGAGAATTCCTATCAGGTCTTGTGTATCAGCCTGTGAGATGTCACCATACATTTGCTCGTCAGTAGCGTCAACATGGTGTAGAGAACGCCACAAAGCCTGAACTGTCAGTTTGTGGGCTCTCATGGCCTTGTTGTAGCTCTTTCCATTCATTTCCTGTTGGGCAGTATGTTGTCCAAATATACCTGCCTCTATCCATACTTCTGCTAATCCTGAGCCCTCCATATGCGTTCCAGTGTTGTTGAGAAAGTTCATTGATATATGAAGCCCTCCTAGTCGTGGTATGAGGTTCTTATACTCTTCTGGGTGGGCCCATTTGAGCTCCAATAGCTTGCAGTGTAAGGCTTGATCGACAGTAAGAACTGTAAACTCCTGCCCTGCATGTGCGGAGACTTGGAAGCACCTACGAACAACTGTATTGAGAGGGTCATACTCATGAGCTGGAGCCTCGGTTATAGGCATATAGCTGACTGAAGTCATTGGTTGAGACTGAGAGGAAAGTTTTTCGTTGAAAACCGTCCAGCTGGAAGTAACTGTCCCTCTTTGCCGCAAAATGTTGAATGTCAGGTCGGTAGCAAATGCTTCTCTGGCACACTTTGTCGCACACTCTGACTGTTCTAGAACGATATCTTGTTCGAGGTCTTTCGGTAACACTGGCTGTCTTTTGAACGGGTTTTCTAACGGGGATCAAGGCATCCATTGCATCTGGCACTTTTAACGTCTGCCTGCTTGTGCTTGATCGTATAATGTCGTTAAGACGAACATCATTTGATGGCCCTCGCTGCCATACTGCCATCTGGTGGCATGGAAAGTGTTTTTCCATCCAGAGTCTCGAAAAGAATGTCGATATTATCGGTTGTGAAGTGCATAAATCTGTCTTGCGTAATGTTTGGAGGTATAACAGCTCCAGTTTGTGGATCCATCGACTTTAGGGTACTTTCTGCCAATGATGTATCTAATTGTAGAACTTGCTTATAGCTTAGTGTGTGGCCAACTTTGTGAAATAAATCTACTAGAACTTTGAGCCGTGTTGCCTGATGAAGTGTACTGGCTAGACCAATGTGCTTTGTTGTCCACTTTTTGCCTCCACTTGCAACATACACAATATCTTGAGCTGTACTAAATATGCTTTGCTTCATTGTATTCTCTCTCTCCTTTGCCTATATTTTCATTTTCAAGCTGAGTGGTACCATTGAATACAAGATTCAAAAACAGATAGAGGCAATTTGGGATACATTCCCGGGAATCTTCTTCCCTCAATGACAAACCCTTGTGGCCTTCTTTTGCTATCAAATCACCACGAATCTTTAGAGCGACATGTACCAAATATATAAAAGTGTCGTCTTCAGGCACATAGGGTGGTATCATTAGCAGATCGTCATCCTTGGCTTCTGCGGCTGATTGGCAGATAGACATTACAGAACCAGTTATGCACAAAAACCATCAAAACAGCGGCCATTTTGAATTTATGCAAATTAAGTGTCAACTTATGACCTAATGGTACAACTTTTATTATAATTGCATTCTTTGACCCTACTAACATGGGTATAGACACAAGAACAAAGTCTCTACGACCCTTAAATCTTGAGTTATGCACAAAAATCATCAAAATGTCGGCCATTTTGAATTTATACAAATTAGGCATGCTTCTCTTCAAAATTCAGCTTGGAGACCAGACTTTTGGTAATCAGTATAAAATTTCACTTTAGAAAAACCATTTCAATTGCTTGTACTCAACAATGCCTTCGACAAGTTTCTTTACGAGAAATGGAACCAGTCTATTACAATTGCACAAGTGGCAGTGCCGTTACCTCCGGGAGGCGAAGACGGTTTGCTTGCATATGTACACAAGTTAACGTTCGCTCTCAGTATATAGTCGTGCGCGAGTGTATTTACTCCACTTATGGTGTCCCAGATCTTATTTCCGAAAAAGCACGACAAAGTACGACAAAGCTGAAAATCTATGTTCACCAAAAAAAAAAAAAAAAACACCACAAATTAAAGTAAATTTTCATTTTGCAAGAATAATTGTGTCAGACGGCATTTACTAGACCTATATAACATTCTGAAGGCTTACTTTCAACCATGATACTTGGACTTTAAAGTTTCTTTCAACGAGTGATCGTCAACGATCATGGAGCACACAGTGGTCCTTGCATACAAAATTCAAAAACCTGAGCGAATATAAGATCCAAATATTCAATAAAGATGTTCTTTGAGCTTCATGCGCACCCAAAGTAAATATCCGTCCAATTTTTACCAGTTTATCTCAGAAAACTTGATTGCAATTGCCTTATTACTATTTTGTGTACAACACCTTGTTGAGTGGAATTGTTGTTAGGGCAACTATTTAAACACCTTTAATTCACTGCAATTCATTTTCCTACCAACTAACACCTCGGGATCAACTTGAACTATACGGTCAGTCTGGGATACTTAAAACTTCAAGGATGGCCAATTATCTTTGTCTCTTCATTGCTATTGTCATTTGTGGTTAGTTGAAAATTTCATTCTAATTACCACAATTTTTGTACTGTGTATCCCCAACAAATTCCTGGACTTTCCTTCTGGACCTCTCATGTCCTGTTTCAGATTTTAAGGGGCGCGCTTCGCGCACCTACTTTGAGAACCAGTTCTCCCATTTTTACTTCCTGTGGAACAATTTGGAAAAAAGTATTGTTCCAAAGCCCCTGGGATATCCTCAAATAATCCATCCTGCCCTACTTCCTCAAGCACTCTGCATCATCAATCCCGGCCTGAACGTTAGTTATGCGGAGTAAGACTTTAACTGAAAAAAGCCAAATTTTGATTTTTGTGGTCTTTTAAGTGCCCATCCAATGTCATTTAAAGAAGCTTAAATGCAGTGTAATGCCCACAATTTTGGGAATATCCTATGAAGCGTCGTCCAACATTTAAGTACGTGTAAGAAGGTCGCTACCGTGCTTCAACTTGGAATGACAAGCGTGTCAACTCACGACGAGAAACCATAGCCACTGTCTGCTGTTTCTCGTCACCAAGATCACAATCGCATTCAAACTGAATGGTAAGTAATCAAGATTAAGTATGTATCATCAAACTTTGTGCCAAAGTCCGGTTTCAAAAAGGAAGTGATTTGTACGTGGTTCTCATACAGATGACAGCGCGGTATTCGAAAATGAATACTACTTCTTTGATGATAAGTCTATTTACATTGAGAACTTGACCGCAGTCTAAGAAAAAGGAACTCTTTATCTAATGACACGCATCTCATGTGAACGCACTTTCAGTAGTCTGGTGAAAACACAGCTTTTTCAATGTACCTCCTTTTTGAGATTGCGTTGCCCCTGGTATAACTAAGCCTTTAAAAGTAATAAAAAGCTGATTGAACTATTAAAAGCTTTAAAACAGCCCTAAAATATTCAAACATAATACCGTTTTGCATCTCAAAGCTAATGAAAGTTGTTTTAAATTTCCTTAAAGGGAGGAGCTTCCCCTCCCCTGACACTTCTCCCCAAGACAACTCTTCATTTTTAGCCTAACTCCCCAAATGTGTTTTTCAACGCCATTGAAAGCAAAGTTGGTCTTCCAATTGAACATAGGTACTTGTCAGCTTGTGGGAAAAACTTGGAGCTTCGCTCACATAAAAAATAGTCCACTACGTCAGTGACCAAATTTAGTGCTTTTGAAAAGAGAACATTAGGTGTAATATTTTACATGTGTATTTTTTATGTGAGGTGACTGTGCATAATAATGTATTGTCACCACTCAGCAGTTTGGAAAAGTTAGCTATCAATAACCATGCATCCAAAACAAGGGGGTCTAAGGGTTCCCCAGGCAAAATTTTGAAATTAAAAGATGCTATTCCCTGGTACCTACCAATTAAAGTATACAAGAACTTTTAAGTTTATCTTTGGGATAGTGTCAAAGATAGAAAGTAGTAGCGAAAGGGGGATGATGGGGCCTTAAAAGCTTCTCTCCGGATCCTCGCCTGCACTGTGCATATTTTACAACTTGGTACTATAGTACTGAAGAAATGCTCGGGCACAACCCCTTTTTGCCTGAATACATTCTTTCAAGGGAATGATAAGATTACTAGGTGCCCCTCCCCCTTTTTGATGGCACGCCGGGGACAGATCAGTCTCATATTTTCTTTTTTACTTTTCACCAGCCAAAATCGCAAAGTTATCAACAGTGTATCAATAGCGTCTGTGTCGTATGTAACGCTGTATCCTCAATAAGAAAAAGGTAAATAGCAAAAGTTGTTTATTTGTTAGCTTTAAGGAAAATTCCAGTGACGATTTAAGAGATTCTCAAATGAAGGAGAATAAGATGAAAAATTTCCTTCCGATCCTTTCAAAAGCCATAGCTTATTCACAATTCAATGTATTCCTTTTTTGAAAAATGGTTATTCTTGTCAAGAACAGGCCTCCAGTTGCTCTAGGTTACAAAATGTTAAGTAATACCGGCAGATAGCTTCCAAAATCCTTTGTTGCTCTTTAAAGTTGCAGTGTTAAATGTGATCTTGAAACATGACACTAGCGAAACATTGAATAACATTCATTGTAAACTGAGCTTAAAAATTTTGGGCAATAAATATTTTTAACTCTGAAAGTGTCTGCATAATCCATTTTAATGTTTCAATATTAGAAAGAAATACAAAGAGGTGTTCCCTTAGTCTGCCTGTATGACATTACATATTTTCCATAATGCAATACGGTACACTGGTTTGAAGCGAATATTTCAGTAACAAATTCATAACTTTTAAACGCAGCATGCTATTGAGATGCGGTTTGCACCGAAAAAGGGGAAAAAGTTTCCTGGTTTTGTGAAACTCTCTAAGTTTGTGGGCGGCATATCCGGAACTAATGATACGTTAGTGCTTTGTGTAAACATACAAGAAGTAAAAAGTAAGCCGCAATGATGGAGTGGATCACCAATGTTTCACATGTTATGAACAATACCTGGAATAGATTTTAATACCTGTTGGGACGATCTAGAACCTAATGGTTAGAACAAATAAGAAGCTAAGATATTACAATCCTCAGCTTAGGATACATTGCACAATGCCTCATAGGTCACACTGGTATTTTCTCACCCATAGGTTCTGTCGACAGGTCTGCCAAATCGCCTCTGCCTGACTTTTTCATGTCTTCGGCTAAAATACCGTAAGTAGCTTTTTTTCTCCATCTCTTCCTTTCAGCCAAGGAGCGTTCTCTATGTGGCTTCGTTTTGTCGTGCTCCATAGTCTGTGTGTATCTTCGAAAAACTTCCCAACAGCAAGCCATTCGTCATTAATTAAAATTGACATGTCCTGTGAAGGTGAGAAGTGAATATTCCAGCAAAGTTTTGTGTCTCAGTAAGGTAATGTTCAGTTACAAAGGATAGCTAACAGCTTAAGATAACTTGTATTTTGATCCTCGCAATTTTCAGAAAGTGAAAAAAAAAAACAAATTGAGGCAAGAAACTTATATTGGTTACGTCATTTCAAAATGAACAACGTACCCATACTTTGTAACTTAAGTTTGATTTTTTCTAATTGTTATCAAAGTGGGTCATTGTACTATTGAGTAAATATGCACTATCGAGTTGGTACGAGGCGACCCAACCTTCCCCAGACGGAACCATCATACCTGTAACATGACTGTATTGTATGCAAATATATCAGATTGCACTCGCCATGCTTGATCGTAAATAAATGTAGATAATCACCAGAGAATACATTCTTACGCCTTCTCTCTACTATACGAGACTCGAAACATAAACATGTGTCAGAAGCGGGATTAAACATTTAAAAATGCATTCATAAAGAACATTTAAGCAAATTTGTTCAGGAAAGCTGGAAAACTGAACTGAATACAAAAAACAGTGATCGAAAACGTGCCGCTCGTAATGCATTGGGTGCATATACACCGAATATGTGATTGAAGCCAACGACAGAGAAGCCTATGTAAGGTATACAGAGTACTGTACGTTAAGGCTTATGAATGATACGATAACTGTAGGAATGACTATGAATACGTTCAGATGCCAGTGTAACACTGCAGATTGTAATTATTAGCCGATACAATCAGCTTCGTTGAACTGTCAGCAGATCTAGAACTAGGCCTAGGACCACAGGAACAATCACAATAGAAAGTAACTAGACTACTGTGCAGATATTCCAAAAAAAATCAAAGTGACTTTCATAGTTTCACTGTCAAAATGAAGCAACTACAACCACTACAAAAATTCAGTTTTGACACGCCAAACCTAGAATTACTCTGGAAAATGTTGAAAAAGGAACTAGAACTATATCCTGACCTCGTAATGGCTCCAAAGGAACCCAAACCTAAAGCAAAAATGTGTATTTATCTGCTCGGAACGAAAGGTAGAGAAATATATGATACATTGAAATTCGAGAAAGAGCCAGATGATAGGACAGTCGCAGACATCCTGAAAGCTTTTGATGAATACTGTAGCCCTAAAACCAACGAAACTGTTGAACGATTCAAATTTTTTCCCATAATCAAGCGACCGGGGAATCTTTGGAACAATATATAACTGAGCTTAAAATTCGGCCTGCTACATGCAGTTTTGCAACTCTGCACGATTAAAAAAAAAGACAAAATAGTGTGTGGATTTTCTGACTCCACATTAAGAGGGAGGCTGCTCAGGGAACTTAACCTAACCCTGGAATCTTGTGAAAACTTTTGCAGATCATATGAATTGCGCAAAGACAGAGTGAAGACATTTGGAAAAACTCAGATACAAATGGACCATGACAGAGAAAAGGCTAATCCCAGAAGAGAGAAAACAAGCCAGTCATCACAGCAGTTTCAAAAGAAGTGCAAGTACTGTGGCACAATACATCAGTAGGGCAAAGTAAGTCCTGCATATGGACATGAATGTACAATATGTGCAAATTTAACCACTTCGAAAGTCAATGCAAATCTAATCCCTGGCATAAGTGCAAGAAAAATAAACATAGAGTAACAGAGGGAAAGTTAATGCGATAGACTGTGACTCAAGCTCTGAAAGTAATTCAAGCTATGAATCAGAATGTGAAGAAATACAGACTGTCAATTTGATACCAGAAACTGTAAATGTAAATTCAGTATTATCGTAAGAGTGTAAACGACATATCTATGCAGCTATGATGGTAGATTCAGCTGAAATTATGTTCCAGGTAGACACAGAGACACAGGTGTTACCTGTAATATTATTCCACTATCAGTGTATCATATGCCGGATGAGTCCAAAAAGAGTGAAACAACAAAAACAAATCAAGTTTTGGCCATGTACAATGGAAGTACATCAAAACCTTTAAGTAAATGTAAGATAAAAACGAGAAACCCTCAGAACAACAAAAAATATAAGGAAGATTGTGTAGTAGTCAATGATGGTAATGCTAAGCCTTTACTGGGCAGCAAAGCAGCCCAACAAATGGATTTCATACAGATCAACTATCATAACATAGCCTCAGATAAGTCAGGGAACTTAGGTATTATGACAGGTATGAGACATGTGGATAATATCAGTGACAGTAACACAAAACCTTGCCTGACGAAAGAACAGTTGACTAATGACTTCTCAGATGTCTTTACAGGTATTGGTCTTCAAGATAGTGAATATCATCTTGAACTGGAGCCAGATACGAAACCAGTCATACACCCATCTCGTCGTGTACCAGTATCAACGAGAACACTACTCAATAAGAACTCAAAAAGATGACTACAGATAAAATTATCCAACCGGTATCAGAACCAACTCCGTGGGTTTCCAGTCTTGTAACCGTCGAAAAACCAGGTAAACTAAGAGTATGTTTTGACCCTAAGGTCCTAAATAGGAGCCTCAGAAGAAGTCACTACCTAATGACAACCTTAGATGACATTCTTCCAGAACTCAATAATGCACGCATATTCAGTGTGTTTGACGCTAGACATAGTTTTATGTCAAATTTAGCCAGGAAAGTTCCTTATTGACTACATTTAATACGCCATATGGAAGATATAGATGGTTACGTTTGCTATTTGGACTTTCTACAGCACCTGAAGAATTTCAGAGACAACAAAATGAAGCATTGGAAGGACTCTCAGGTGTCAAATGCATTGTTGATGACATTCTTGTTTTTGGTGCAGGAGAAACTGATGAAGAAGCCAAGAAGGACCATGATCAGAAAGTAATTGCACTGATGCAAAGATGTAGAGAAAGAAATCTGAAACTAAATAAGGACAAAAGCAGATATGGTCTAAAGGCCATTTATTGGCCATTTCATCAGTAATAAAGGACTCAAACCTGACCCAACCAAAGTATAAGCAGCACTGTACATGCCAAACCAACAGATGTGGACAGTGTGCAACGGTACATTGGATTAATCACATACCTTACCCAACCCAGAAGGGAGTCCAGTGGTTCTGGACAGACGTCCATGACAATGCCTTTACAGAGATCAAAGAGACAAGATGTACACGGATCGAGAAAGAGATGTTGGCTGTTATCTTCGGTCTAGAGCGCTTTCACCAACACACATATGGCCGACTAGTCAGTGTACATACAGACCACAGACCTTTAGAAATAATAGTCACAAAACCTCTACACAAAGTACCAAAACGTTTACAGAGAATGTTACTTCGTCTTCAGAACTACGACACAAAAATTTCCTACAAGCCAGGAAAAACATTGTACCTTGCAGACACATTGAGTCGGGCATATCTTCCAAACAAAACTCCACAAGCAATTGCCACTGAGATAAAAAACAATTAACATGGTAACACAACTGCACATTGCAGAACCAGTCATTCAAGTGCTAAAAAAGAAAAATATAGGTTTTTTATAGGTTAAAATTTTTAAAATATTGGCCCATTTCCCCAAAATATAGGCCTTTTATAGGTAAAATATAGGTGGATCTTTATACGCCAGAGAAAAAATTAGGCACCGAAATACTTGATAGTAGATAATACCTGAAAGTATCTAAGTTACATATTGTGCAGTACTAAGGCTTCGCCAAAGTTCAATGACAACATGTAATGGGCCATACATGTATCTGTTTTTAATAGTTTTATGGGAAATTTGCATCCCTGCATCATGCATGTGTACTTATGCAGAGAATGGACTGATGTCTGATGACAAGTCACAATATGTCACATCACAAAATTACCAATTTGTCACAGGGAAGCCAAAATTCTTTTTAGTGCTTTTTGTACCTAAATTTCACATCAAATGTGTGCTTTCATCACACTTGGAGGGCACCAGTGAATACCATAATATGAAATCATTGAAGCGAGGGGCATATCCAGGAATTTTTCACTAGATGGGGTGCAAGGTTTGATTGATCACTGTCCTGGGGAAGGGCCTAAGAGGAGGGGGTGTCCACCTCCCCTTTGGAAAATTTTTGCTTTTGGAAGAGGACTGAGATGCAAAATGGTGCTTTTTTTGACACATTTTGAAGCATTTTTTGTTTTGTCACAACCTTTTTTCACGCATGACGGCTAATAGGGGGCACCCGATGCGCACTCCTGGATCCACCACTGGAAGCTTTATATGGACACTGTCAATGATGTGTTCAATGCTATATGGCAATGTAGAACTGCGCCATATGGTCAAAGCAAAGCCTACTCTTCCCTGGAACAGTTCTGGATGAACAAGGCAAATAAAGATCAATGTTATTGGTGTACTCCTTAAAGCCCATTCATGAAGGCAAATGATCAGACAATTTTGAGTTGAGCCAGAAATGATTAATCAGGCTCCGACAAACTCTGTTGACTCATCAAAAGGCAAATACTCTGTTTTCATATATAATTTATAGGGTGCTTCTGTCTACAGTCTGGTCAGTCATCATCACCTGATTTAAGAAATTATACCATAATGGTACAAGACCAAGACCAATACTATCCTTTGAACACAGCAAGTACGAGTACTAACAATGAGTTCAGTGAAAATTTGACATTCCTCGAAAACAAAGAAAGCAGTCTCAGGTACTGTTGAAACTGTTGCACAAAGCTAAGGGTAATAGCCACTTCTGGAGCTAAACATACCAATTACTCAATTAACTTGGGTAGTGGTGCAGTCAAGTCAATGGTAGTGACCACGGCAAGCATATTTTTTATTCATGTTCTGTCACAATATTTTTCTGACCTTTTGTCACAACTTGTCACAGGATTTTCAAAATATCACAAAATGTCACAGAATTTCATGCAAATAATTTTTGTCACAGAATGTCACCATGTCATAGGGGATCCATTCTCTGATGTATGTGAAGGCAGAGTTTTTCTGATGATACGTATGTACAGTGGGTAAATTTGTCTCATATTGGCACTGTCATGCACTGTATACTGTGTAAATGTTACCACACAGCACAACGAAGCTTGTGCTAAACGAAGTATGCAGTGTGCATTCTGAAAAATTTCACATGACAGGTCTGAAAAAAGCTTTGAAGCTAGAGAGTATAATTTTTTCTTCTGCTTTTTGATTCCTTGCCGAAGGCAGGCAAGGAATCTATGCGATGGTGATGTCGTGTGTGTATGTGTGTGTGCGTGTG